>CAJPEV010004855.1:0-18786 GCA_905338385.1 Darwinula stevensoni
TGGCATTACGGAAAAGCGTAGGCTTCACTGGTCCTGAACTGGAGCGATATTTGGCAAATATTGAATTATTTATTTCATCCTTTCGTATCATATACTCAGACATTCAGACTCTCTACTCAGACATTCTCATAAACAGGACGAAGCCTGTACTGGTTTTACCCTCTACCCATGCATAATACAGTATCTGTATCATGTACAGGGAGGAGACAGTACATTTTTGGAGGTGATCTTCCCCTGGATGTGCTAAACTGCACAATACAGGAAAAGGTCAGACAGCAATGTTCTATGGAGTGTCCTCGAGATCATCTCGTTCGTTTTGGGTCAACTGGTCTGATTTAGCTGGAGATCATTTAAGGTTGTTCCTGGCATTCTATACATTGTGGCGTTAATTGCCGCATCTTGATCTTCCTGCAAATACTTATTGCTTGTTATCCTTCTTGCTGATTGTTATTGGCTATTTCCTTCGTCCTCTGGCTCGTGTTTTTTTTTGTTTTACCTTTGGGGCTTCCCATTTCTTTGCAAATGGCAATATCCCAACTTATTATAGGCAACTATGAATTGCAAGTCGGATGTGACCTGCATAAGCACGACAGAAGACTGAGCGATAAGAGTGCGAAATTTCCGTCAGGAGAATACAGGAAATGTCCCAGCAAGAAATTACGGAATTCACCGTTCATTTTCCGATCGGGCAATTCCACGTCTGCACTGCTGATACTTAAGGAGTTATGCATGTCAATCACCTCTAACTCAGTCCTAAAACAATCGAAGGACTGAATGGAGGTGCAATCTACAGGGTGTTCCATAAGTCCCTTGACCCCTTTTTTTTCTTGTTTTAGGTGAATTATGGTTAGGATTTGTGTACGAGTAGATATGAGTGACCGAGGTCATTTTAAGTTAGAAGAGCGTTTAGTGATGGGTCTTTGGGTACATTAGCGCCTACAAAGTGGAAAAAAAGATCAATTTGTTCGCGGAATTTCGAGCCCGATTTGGCGAAAATCCTCTAGGAAATATCTCATCCCACCTAGCGCCTCATCATTTTGCATTTAAAAAACGATGGCGCTCATCCCCTTGATCTCCAAGAGACCCCCAGTTTCTCGAATGAGGGTTATGAATGTTGTTTCAAATGGCATGTTTCATTTTTGCTGCCACTATTCTTCACAAGAAAAAAAGGGGGGTGTCAAGGGACTTATGGAACACCCTGTACATTGCCATATGCCCTAAAAGATATTTATAATGTTGGACACGTCGAACAATCGGACTCTCGCTATAGAGCACGGTATTTAGCGAGGAGCACCTTGTTTCCGTTGTCCACACGTCATTATTTACCAAGCTGTGATCGCAGTGATGTCACAGTACATATGGCACTATGTATCTATATCTATTAAATATATCTATGTATCTATATAAATAGATATATCTATGTATCTATATCTATTAAATAGGTATCTATTAAACTAGATAGGGTACTGATTGAGGTTCTTACAGGAAAATGATACAGCGGAAAAGTGATATGTTACGGAATCACCCTCTAGTTTCACGAGTGTTGCGGAATTCAAAGATTTGCCCTACAAGCCCCATTCTCCCTTTCATATTGGAGACATAAACTCATACTAGCCGACAGATACTGCATGAAAACCCTAGCCTAGGAAAGCTTCTGCGGCCAGTTCAAATTCGTTTCCATGAAGTGTATGAAGCCAGTCGTATTTAACTTGAATTCGGACATTTTCACTAAAATAAGTGAATTTATGACGTCACCTTGTAGCTCATGGGCAGATTTTCACATGCGGACATGCGCGCTATTCAGTGGCTCACAAAAGTAATGCAACGAATAGGTCGAATTTTTCCGTGCACAAAACAGATCGGTCCTCACTTGCCAGAACATTTAGATAGAGCTCAATGTGCTCTCTGTAGAGCACATTGGATATACATTTGTCGGGCTTGCAGTATGCTTGGAGTCATTATCATGCAGGATGCTTGGCACTTTCAGATTATACCTGACTAAAGTATTCATCAGCTGTGTCCTAAAGAGGAATGGCCTAGCTAGACGCAAGAATAAAGAGGAAGAAGACCCTCTTGAAGAAGACCCATCAGAAAAAGAACCTCATATTCGTCAAGAAGTACGCCAATTGGACCGTCGAAGACTGGAAGAAGGTTATCTGGTCTGATTAGATTAGTTTATCATCCATGGTTCCGATGGACACAAGTACTACTGGAAAAGACCAGATCAAGCCTTATACGATGCCCATGTGACCTCTACAGTCAAGTTTTTTGGTGGTAGGATCATGGTCTGGGTCTGTATCACGTTTCAAGGAGTCTCTATCTCTACCGCATCTTTAATGGACTGGATGGTGAGCTTAATTACAAGATCCCCGACAATGAGCTGGTATAATCTTTAGTCTGGTTTAATCTACAAGTACCAGACATCGTATTCTTGCACGATAACGATTTCAAACACACTGCGAGGCAGACCAAGGAGTGGTTCGTGGAGAAGGAAATTCCAAGAATTCCTCAAGTCACTCACAATATGTGGTTCACAGACGAGGCCCATTTCCACCCTGATGGCACAAAACAAATGAACAAACAAATGTAAGTGCGGGCATCCGAGATCCCCATGAGAATATTGAAAGACACTTACATCCTCTGAGATGCACGGTACGGCGTGCTTGTGATTATCGGCCATACTTTTTACTTGAAGATACGGTGAATGCCAAAAGCTATCAAACTCCTTCAGGAAATTTTTGCTCCCTTTCTGCACTTTTTTTGAGAACACTTGCTTTCAACAAGACTTGCAAGGCTACACAAGGCAAATGTAGTGTTAGATTACCTTTCCGTACACTTCAAAACAATTTCCTGACCACCAAACCATCCTGACCTCAACCCATGTGATTGACGAAGGATGAGGATTCACGAAGGAATAACAGGAATAACCCTCGCACAATTCAAGAATTGAAGGCGGAAGTCCCATCAGCCGTGGTGAGCATAAACCCAGAGACACTTGCCGGGGTTAAAACTTAAAAGAACGTTTCCAAATGATCCAAACTCGAAGTATCTGTTTAAGGATGCGTTTATATGTAAAATATCTCAAAACTTGTGAAAATAACTACCTTTGAACTTTGTACGCCAAATACTTTCTTATTATAAACGAATTAACCAAAATAGAGCGTCGTTTGCAGGAGACCGTATTTACCTTGCTCATGACACCGTCTTCCACTGCCTCGTTCTGGCATCCTGACCACCACACCATAAAGGCAGATGAAAAAATTCGTCCAACAATGCAGACACATTGAAATCCCCTACCAGCAGATTTCGACACATGTTTAGAGGAATCTAGATTCACCTCAACCAGAGACTCACTAACCAATTATGAATAAATCTAGTTTAAAGGGGCCACTCTGGGTTCAATCCTGAGCAGCGACAAGACTCGGTAAGGACAAGAGTCGGTAAGTCCATAAGAAAAAAGCTAGAGGAGCATGGGAAGAAAAAGGAATCAATGAGATGGAAAAGACCAAAAGCATGCATTCCTAAAGCCACTTTGTTGGGCAGAGTGTAGCCCCTCCAAGCCCAAACCTCACCCATCCTCTACAACCGTGTGTCTGTGGAGAGAAAAGCTCGTTGTAGCGAACGGACAAATTCTCCAAGTACCACATACCAGATGCCCATGCTTCACACTTCCTCCTAGATTCACAAGAATTTAAAATGAGCCCAATGTATCTCTTAAACTAAATCAACCCATGTGATCAGGAGGCAACAGAATGACACAAAATGTCCGCTCCACTACGTTACTACTATCACCAAGACCTGCCAAGAACCATGATTGCCCATATTACTCCATAAATACTTATCAATGGTCAATCAATGGTCTTCATAACCAGGAACTGCAGTAGACCTATTTGTCTTCAACTGTAATACTCTGATTAAAGCCACCTACAATGCCACCACCACCAAGAGATACTCCTCCCAGTGGAGGGATGCACAATGATTGAATTCTGAAGAAAATGAAAGGATTACCATTTCCTATCTTTTTCACACTTTTTTTAAATGTGACTTCCTCTTTGATATAATTTGTGTACAAACATGCTTTTCTGGTTCCTTACATCATCAATATGTTCTAGTCTCCCACCATCGCTTCCATCATAATAGTATCTGGGCTGTAGTTTTATATTTGAGAATACTAGAAGCCAGAAAGGGTATGTGCATGTCAAAATAAACGCCAGTTTTCTGTCTATAATGCATTATTATCAACGAATTCCCATTCAAGGCAATCCTCACGAGCATTGGCAACTTCAACGTCAACCTTGATAGAATTTGGTAGCTTTCTGAGATCCATTTTACCCTATGTCACCAATGCAATAAAAAAGAAGTCAAATACACTGCCAGCAACAAAAAAAAAAGAGAGGAACATCTAGAACAGGGGTGCACAACTCAAAATACTGAGAACCTTTTGCGATCTTTACTCACCTACGGCGAGCCGCAGTCTGGCTGACCATAGCTGTAGCCAACAGGGCGGGAGCCATAGTAGCACTTACAACGCCATCAGTCACGGCGGGCCGCAAGCAAAGGCTTCGCGGCTCGCGGGCCGTATATTGTGCACCCCAACGAGGATGCCACAGCCACCAACCGTGGCTATTTATTGGAGACATCAAGGTATGCAAATGATGAATCACACTTCAAAATCTGGGTTTCTGGTGGCATGATACATGTGACCGCATCACTGACAGTACTCTGTATGGCTTCTTCTGGTTATGGGACAAGCTGCCAAATAATGCTCCCAGGGGTTTTATGACCTTCCATATCATGTGCCCATCACATAAATGTATCACGCCACTGGGACACCAGATCTCGGAGAGTGATTGATCATTTGCATAATTCGATGTCTCCAATAAATGGCCAAAGTTTGGTGACTGTAGCATCGCTCATTCTAGGTGTTCCTATTTCTTTTGCTGGAAGTGTATAAGAAAAAAAAAGGACAAGAACGGGGGGAACTCTTATTCAATCAATGCTATAGTTTCTAATAAGACGAATTCAATGTTTTATTCATGAAAAAGTACAGGTTGGGCCAAAAGGGGTTCACCCTTTTCATTTAATGGCTACAGCTGAACTAATTAAGACACACTCATTCAGTTAAAAGAAAAATATTACACCCCCCCCCCCGGGTCAAATGCAATTGATTTCAAAGAAATATGAATGATAACACTCACACAATATGCACAATACTTCTTGGCAGTGTGAGATACAGAATTGCAGATGTGTGCTTAGTATTTTCTTTCACCAACTATGATATGCATGCTTTGAGTAGCATCAGGTTTACACTGACAGGTGTTTGAAGCAGATGAGGGCACATTAAAACATAGCTTTAACCCATTTGCATGCCTTTTTTTCTTACTAGGAGTTGCTTTGAAATACGATTTAATTTGTGGGAAAATTCCTCATTGCGCACTAAACCAAAAGAGCCTACTAGAACCTAAAAGAAGGCATACCATGCCATCTAACGACCATACCATTGACTAGCTCCGAACCTGTCTGGCATATATAGTTAGGTATGGGCTGGACACTTCTACTGAGGCTGTCTCAGAAACGGTTGGGTATACGCATGGGTTAAATAATGGGTTATTTCAATACTAACATTATTTCTTATGGTCATTGCTCTCTTCGCTTTTAAGGAACTCTTCACTAAGAAATATAAATCGAGGATGTCCTTTCCTAGATTAATCAATGTAATACAGTGTGATCGAAAAGTTGCTCAACCGGAAAAGAAGTATTTGCAGTGGTTGTGAACATCTTGTGAGTACCTACAATAGGCTTTTGAATACAGGGTGTTCGTATTTAAATGCAACATAGGGAAATTTTTGCCGCCTGTTTGTGGAGTTCAGCGAGTGCCTTATAACTCACCGGTTGCATTTGTAAGGATGAAATTTGTCACTGGTGTTTCCTTGCATCTATGCAACCTGGTGGGCCTGATAGCGTTCGCCGAACTCCACCTACAGGCGGCAAAATATATCCATGTTGCGTTTAAATACGAATATATAAGTACACCTTATATATAGGGCTGTGTGTACACTTACCACTGAGTCTCCAAACTGAAGTTATGGGTGTTACACTAGTGGAAATCAGTTCCAGTGGAATAAAAAGATTCTGTGCTGATGGCTTTTGGTCATGGCAACATTTCTTTTAGGTTGCACGACTTCTTGATCACCCTGTATTATGCGCAAAGCCTTTTTTTTTGCAAAAAAAATAAAGGACAATTCACAGCACATCTTTTAAATAAACTATATTCAACCATATGTAAGTAGATAATTTATCCTCCAAAGTACATGAGTGCATCTTAACTAGTATGGATGTAACAACTAAATGATGAGAGAATTTTTTTGGCCCACCATGCAAAGGCCTTTTTAATACTTTGCAGGTTTGTATGATGTGCATGAGAATGCATGTATATGTGTAAATATACATGCATACAAGCATATGCATGCTGAAATACATCATATTTTAAATTTAGATAAAATAAACCTAGTCACAAATAAATTTTAATTTTAAATTTAGATTAAATGTAAGGCTTGTATGCAGAATAGAATTGGTTTGATTTAAGATGCATGCATGCAAGTGTTTCAGAGAGAGCAGCTTTAGTAAGATTGGCCATGGTGTTGACTTAGAGTAATGCTCATGACAAGATGCACTCTGACAACCATGACCAAACTAAAAGAAGTAAAATACATGGATACATATTGCTGCTAAGGAGAAAGTCATGGGGGATCATATGTCATGTTTCTCTCAGTCTTCAAGGGCATGAATACATATTTTTGCACTTCACACTTGGTGCACTCTTTCAATACCAAAATGGACATATGTGATGCTGGCACCTCATATACAACTGCCTTCAAACACACAGATTGATGTCAGCTAATTGCATTGGAATACACATCATACAAACACAGTTTTAAATAGTCTTAAGATTCAAAACTGCAGAAAAACACACCTTATATTATAGGCCAAAGTTTTTCTGTGCAAAATCTTAGCATCTTTAGCTTGAAGGATTCCATCTGACTGATATAGAATGGAATCATAGGGTGTGAAGCAGACTAATAATTTCTTTACCAGGGAGTTTTATTTGCATCCAGAAATGTTCATCAGAAATGGAACAAGCAAAGAACACATTCAATAAGGGCTTGACTTAAATGTGCTGGCTGAGATGTTAGGTCTTTTCAGCTCCCTCTAAGATCTTCACTAAAATGTAAAAAAAAACCTTCCATCGATTTTGAACTCTAAAAAATATCAAGAACCTTGTCACAAATAAATAGATAATTACACCAAAATAAAAGAATCTTTCTTTAGTTCTCTTCAACATGGCACCAGCAATTGCAAGCTGAGAATCTTAATGGAAGGCAGAACAATTCATGACCAAGCCATCTGTAGTGCTTCCTAGCAGCAATCAAAGATATGATGTGATAAGATAAAAACAACTCTCAGAATTGTTACAAGCTTGTAGCTGCTGGGAAAGTTCATGCAATGTTCTCATAGCATCTCGATGCTTTATGCTAGCTTCTTTTGACGTCCTCGATGAGTACTTGCAGCCCTTCACTAGTTTGCAACACAGGTAATGAATCCAGAGGACATTTGTATATGGGATGAATGATGACCATTTGCCCCTGAAAAAAGCAGGAAATAAACTTCATTTCTTGCAATTGATTTTCCATATGTGAGCACGGATGTAGAGACTGGTTTCTTTCATATCACACACCCAAAGGAATAGTTACCAGAATTCTGTAATGTGAACAGAACATGTATGTAAAAAAAAAGGACTTACTTTGTTTGTTCCTTCATAAGGCGATAGATGTCAAACTGCAGATCTCCTTTCCCCTCAAAGAGAGCCGGATCAGAATTGAAGTCAACATAGAGAATTTTTCCACCAGGCAATGACATCCTAGCCAATCCAAAGTCAATCACAGTAGCCTTGATTCCATGTGAGGGGATGGGGATTAAGTTCCCTTCAAGGATCAATTCCACAGAATCATTATCAATGGGGGCAACCAGAATATTCCCCAAATGCAAGTCTCTGTGTTCATACTGAAGGACACTCTCAGCAACAGCAAGAGTTCCAGACACCTAAATGAAATAGACAGTGAAGTTTGGTCATGACTATAACCCTCACCCTCATCTAGACCACATTGAGTACCATCTAATATAAATAGACAATTATGAGTGACTGACACTGATTCTAATCATGTTCTAGATACGACTTGAGCTTAGAACACAAGTAGCAGTTGGGGTGCTGACTTTAGGAAAAAGCTTACTTTTGGGGTGCACCCCCTGCAGACATATTTTCTTGGGAGTTCATTTTTCCATAATTTTTCTTTTGTTCCAGTAAAACAGATGTAGAAACATGAAATTCAGTACATTTATAGTCTCTGGGACACTGATTACAGGGAAAATCCTAATTTGTTGGTAGATTCCTAAGGAGAAAATATTTTGTTGAGAAAACAGAAAAAATAGTGATGTCAAGTATGAATAAAACATCAGAATTACATTCCCAGACAAATAAGAACTGAAATAAGACAGAAGAGTCTATGGCAAAACCCTATGGCAGTGTGTCCAATTGAGTCTATTCATGTCACAAGTGACAATAGATTTTGACTAGCAGAATAAAATGTTTTGCAGATTTGATCCAATCAATGCATGACTTCAAGTTACCAGCAAAGAAATAATGTTATAGTTTTAAAGTACTTTTCAGGATTTACTTGAATAAAAATCTGTTGATGGTTCTCTTGGTGTTCTCCATGGAAAAATATATGATGAGGAAGTGGATATTTTTGGTTCCCATGTAAATGTATGGCTATGGTCAGGGCTGGGATTAATTCTGTTACAGCATTTTGGAGAACACACCCACCAAAAGAAAAAAACTAACTCCTGTGGGCAGAGCTGACCACAGAAAACTATTGCTGAAAAAAGTGAATTATGTGAAAGTGACTGCATTATAAAGGGTTCCCCCAAAAAACAGGGCACACTTTTCAGTGCACATTTTCGGTGTTTAGTTGGGTGCTTTAGATGCTTTCAAGGATATTTCTTTCCAGTTACAAGCAATGGAAAGAAGAAAGTCTCAGCTACAAAATTATTTTTACAGACTTGAAATATCTATAATGACGACTTGGGTAAAAAATAATTGAATTTTGGGTTTAAAAAATCGGCATAGCACTCACCAGCTTGATCCAACATCCCTCAACAGCCCAACAATCATGAGAAGGGGAAGGGAAATGCTGACATCAGCAGACATTGCAAGACATTGCAATATCTGATACACCAGCTGCTGTAGGCAATAGGTGAGTGCAACACCGACTTTTCATAACCAAAATTCATTAATTTTTTTCTAAGTCACCATTTAAGATATATCAAGTCTGAAAAAAGCATTTTGTAGCTCAGTCTTTCTTCTTCCCATTGCATGTAACCAGTAAAAAAAAAATCCTTGAAAACATCACACCTAAAATGCACATTGAAAAGTGTGCCTTTTTTGGGCCACACTGTACTTTCAGGACTTGCAGGCAGATTGGATGATGATCTGTAACTACCCTGTTCACTGTTATTTAGTGTTTTCACTCAAACCATGGCTTGGGAGAGATAAGTAATGGAAGAGATTAACCCCTTAACTGGAGTTGACATAATTAATATTATCTAGGTTAATTATGATTAATATTGATTAGATTAATATTGTCTAGGTTCTCAAAATGTTCAAATATCTCTGCCAGGGAAAGAATTAAGGTGTCAGGAGGCTCTGAGACAAAAGGGAACACTGTATGATTAATGAGGGGAGAGAGGAAGAGAGGAAGGAAATCAGTGACCATTGCATGTAACCAGTAAAAAAAAAATCCTTGAAAACATCACACCTAAAATGCACATTGAAAAGTGTGCCTTTTTTGGGCCACACTGTACTTTCAGGACTTGCAGGCAGATTGGATGATGATCTGCAACTACCCTGTTCACTGTTATTTAGTGTTTTCACTCAAACCATGGCTTGGGAGAGATAAGTAATGGAAGAGATTAACCCCTTAACTGGTGTTGACATAATATTAAGTCTAGGTTCTCAAAATGTTCAAATATCTCTGCCAGGGAAAGAATTAAGGTGTCAGGAGGCTCTGAGACAAAAGGGAACACTGTATGATTAATGAGGGGAGAGAGGAAGAGAGGAAGGAAATCAGTGAGTCTAGGTTCTCAAAATGTTCAAATATCTCTGCCAGGGAAAGAATTAAGGTGTCAGGAGGCTCTGAGACAAAAGGGAACACTGTATGATTAATGAGGGGAGAGAGGAAGAGAGGAAGGAAATCAGTGTCAGGGCGACTTTTCCTCCCAACCTTTCACCTACTGCTCCTCCAAAATTGTGACAGATGGAGTTTCCCCTGCATTCTGGAGCAGCCCGTTTAACAGCTTAACTGGGAAGTTTTCATAAAATACACTTGAACCTATGGGAGGTCAGATGTCCAAAGACGTCTAACCCAGTAAAGGGGTTAATTGATGCACTCCATTTCCCCCTCATTAGGTGGGTGCTGCACTCTAGACTGTTGGGTACTAAAACCACTTATGGGTTTATTGTTACGGAAAACACGACTTGACTACCGTTTTCGAAGAAAGTCGATTCTTAGTCCAGTTTCAGTTTCCCGAATCTGATCTCCACTCATACGGGGATGCTGAATGACCTCCCAGCCCCTTCTTAGAAGGAGCCTACCTGTGGAATTTAAAAAATGCCATGTCAGTGAAGGTGGCCATGATTGTGGTCTGAGTCTGAATACTTGATTGGTTTCTTAAAGACACATATCAATAAAATTAAAAAAAAACTACTTTCACATGTTGGATGAGAGATATTAAATTTTCCTATTGATATCTCATATGGTATTTAATCAACAGTGGGGAACATATCTTTACAGGCCACCCTGTATATTTGGGATCGCATGCCAGCAAACTGCTGAAACATTGAAATGAGGGGACTAAGTGCAGTGCCAACAAGCAAACAAACTGCAGATCAGCTGAAATGGGCCTGTTACATACAGTGAATGTACCCAGACCACCAGGCAGCATCGATCAACTGTCCTCTGTGATGGATGCCCCCATCCTCTTGACCTAGAGCAGGTGTGCCCAAAGTATATGTTCAACGAGGCACTTTGTGTGCTGCATGCAGTCCATGGGCATCCCTAACCAAGAGGGTTACCTAGGCCCTCCCACATANGATGTCCAAAGACGTCTAACCCAGTAAAGGGGTTAATTGATGCACTCCATTTCCCCCTCATTAGGTGGGTGCTGCACAGATCTGACAACCCATGATTTTGGTGAATACCCAAATAACAATGCCTTTTGTGCTGAACTGATGGCAAAAGCTTCTTTCAGCTAAGAATCAGGTCAAAGTCAAAGGGCTTAGACTAGAGGTGAGTATGGGGGATGCTGAATGACCTCCCAGCCCCTTCTTAGAAGGAGCCTACCTGTGGAATTTAAAAAATGCCATGTCGGTGAAGGTGGCCATGATCGTGGTCTGAGTCTGAATACTTGATTGGTTTCTTAAAGACACATATCAATAAAATATAAAAAAAACTACTTTCACATGTTGGATGAGAGATATTAAATTTTCCTATTGATATCTCATATGGTATTTAATCAACAGTGGGGAACATGTCTTTACAGGCCACCCTGTATATTTGGGATTGCATGCCAGCAAACTGCTGAAACATTGAAATGAGGGGACTAAGTGCAGTGCCAACAAGCAAACAAACTGCAGATCAGCTGAAATGGGCCTGTTACATACACACTTACATGGGTCTGGTGGTCCGTCGTAGCTAGTTGACAGGAGACACTACCTACGGGGGTAGGAGAACTGGATCTCGTCCACACGGGTTTCATATACAAGTTGCTCCGTGAAACACACGACGTACGTGTCCATGGGCATCCCTAACCAAGAGGGTTACCTAGGCCCTCCCACATAGAGGAACATCATAATGGCCAAGTGCTCAGGTATGCCATTTACTCTTCCTTTCACAGAAGTTTCTATGCCTAGCTGACTGCACTTTCCTCTTGATACAAGTTGTAAGGATCCTACTGTCAGGTCATGCCTTGGACAACACTATGGAGTAGTATCTGTCTTTTCATTGATGGATACATTAAAGAATCTACATAACTTAATTTCCATAACTTGATGCTAAATTGAAAAGACAACAAACTTCCTTTACAAAACCCTAAGACAATTTTTAGTCAAAAGTTCATTGGATAGCATGAAGATGTTTCAAGAAAGTATGAACCCAAAAATGCCTAAAGTCAATTGGATTTCACTGTTACTTCAGAAAATAATAATAGGTATCAATAGGAATGCCCATGAATGCCATGTCAGTGCATCAGCATACTATCTCATACATAAATATTAGGCTCATTGCTACACCAAGAATAGAATAGCTATTCCAAGAAATTTTGAGTTGAGCTTCAATGACAAATTCAGTAAGGTACTCAATCTTTCATTCATTGAAGCAAAAGGATAAACCTATTTTAAAATGAATTTCCATTGAACTTAAAGCATAAAATATGTAAAGTCTCTTCTATCTCTTCTGAAAACATGGAACTAAAAAACATTTATTTGAAATATGAAGGGGAAAGTAGCATTTACATGGCATTTATCAAAATAATTTAAAAGGTGTGTAATTCATAGAATGTTCAAAGAATGTATTTTTATATTGAAATATATAAAAAATGCTGCAGCTATGCAATTCCTTGAGCTGCTTTCTTCTAACTTAAACCAAAAGATTCACATTAGCACAATATTACTACCTGTGCCAGAAGAGAAAGTCCTTGACAGGCTGACTCCAGGAAGAAGGATTCCAAATCTTCTCCTGCATACTCAAACTCCATGGCAATGTAGAACTGCTTCCCAGGATATATATCAGGCCTATCATTCTGGGACACTACAAGGAAGGAACATTTTGCTCATGCATTTATCTGAATACAGTAAAACCTCACTAGTCCAGACTAATTGGGGGGAGGGGGGTCTGGATTAGCTGAAAGTACAGACAATCCTAAATATATAGAAAAAAAAGTATTACACATGTAAATGAAGCATAATAAACCCATAAAATCCAAAACAGTACTTTATATTAACTTTGTAAATGATCAATAAAAAATATAAAATCTAAACTTTAACTTAAAACAGATTTTGAGGACTATGTATTGTACAAAGGTCACTACACTGCTTTTCACACAAAACACATTTTATCCTGAGTCACTCTCGAATCCTAGTCCAGATTAACAGAAGTCCAGACTGGTGGAGTCCGGATTAGTAAGGTTTCACTGTATACAAGCCTGTCATTCTGGGGAATTGAAAGGAACATTTTTCTTACGCATTCATTTGATAGCTATATTCTTTGACAGGACAATAGTTTTACTTTACAGCTCAGTATCATTCAGCAATCTTTTGGGACATCTTTCACAACCACATGGTAGCACAATCTATCCATCATTGATGTTGAATATGCATGTGGTGTGGAGCAGCAAAATAAGCTATGTTCTAATATTCTATGGACACCTCTTGAAATATTGTCCACATCCCACTCACTGTGGTTATATGGTTATAAGGCAACTGTGTTCAAGAGTCATCTGCAGCACATTAATGAATTCAAAGCTGCTTCAACAACAAGTCACTGTGTGTGTATACACATTCCATAAGTACAAAGCAAACATTGTTGAGTGCCATTGCACACATATTCAGCATCAGACTTGACACATTTAGCATACAATGTAATTCTGCTTGCTGCTTCTTGCCTCAAATCTGTGTCTCTCATTGGTTGAGGAGATATAATTAATTAATGCGAAGCAAATTTTTATGGGGCACCCTGTATTTCTAGATGCCAAAAGAAAATTGGTGTGTTTTCATTCTAAATTTAAATGCAAAAAAAAAAGCTGAATTCATGAAACTCACAAACTAGGCAAGAAGCAGTTAGGGTGCCACACTCACATTACATTGTTAGATCATCTTACCTCTTTCTTCATGATATTTGTCCCACAAGTCCAGAAGAATCTTTGGATATTTGCCTTGTATGCAGTTAACACTCATCACTCGAGGAAAATTTGAAGTCATGTTTTTCTTTTCAGACCTGAGGTGATCTAAAGACCTGGGAAACAAAATAAGAATGAAGATGATTGCAGGCCAATCCAAATAGAGAAGCTGAAAAATTTTTAATTCAAATTTAGCAGCCTTGTAGACAAAAGATAGCAAGATGGCAAAGCATGGCATTTTCATGGACCTGGATGGAAGGAGAAAAAGGGGGAGGTAACATAAGACACTATCTCTATGTGATAGAAGGATGCACTGAAGAAGTGTTCCTTTAAGACCTTAGCACAACTCCAGGTGGTCTGCATGATTCTCAACTGACTTAGGTTCCTTCTGTGCTGATATACAGGGTGCTTCTGTACAAAATGCAATTAGTTTTTTTAATAACTTTTTTGTATTGCACTGTTTCAGTTCATTGAGGTCTCATTCAAAAGAGCAGGATTTCCCATTTTATGCCCACTTTGAACTTAATCTATTGATTCAGTGAGTGCTGAGAAAGCTCTGTTCACACTTTGAGTTTTTTGAGCATGTCATTTTTTAAGATCAAGAAAAATTCACAACATGAAAACTAAACACAGTAGGCCCAAAGTGTTTTAATCACTCCACACCAAAGAGAAACATTTAGAAATAGCATTTCCAAGGGGCCATTGAAAAATTCCTTAACTTTTTTTATTATAAATATGGTTGAGATAATTGCAACAACAATAAGAATTTGTGCAAGCATTAGAAAGAATAGGTCATTCTTGGTACTTGCATGCCACTTTTAGTCAAAGGTCATTTGTACATTACATACTATGGTAAGACTCATGGTTAAAGCAGAAAGCACTGTCTTTTAAAAAGAAGGTTGAAAAAGCCTTTAACCACTTGGGGATGGGATTAATTTTGGCCAAATAGCCTCTCAGATGGGATTAATTTGACCAATAAAGCACATTTTTGAGATGTGGATTGTACAGGGTGCAGCAAAAGTTTGGTGACATGTTACAATGAATTAAAATTATATATTTTTAAAATTTTACATTTCTGTGAATGCAGTTTTGTTTGTCTCCCTCTTGGCCACTTTGTTAATGTTTATATTATTCTGCCACATTTTCTTCTTTTCCCCTGTTAATTATGGATAAAAATAAAGTTTTTCAACTGTCATCAAACTTTTGCCACACCCTGTATTCACTTACTAGGTGCATATTATTGAATCTTTGATGAATAATGATGACTAAGCCTTAGGGGAATCCCCATAGTTTGCTGAACTTGAATTATACTAATGTGTTTCAGTTTGGGAAAATTTGCATTTAAGAGCACTGTCCACAAGAGGTTAAAGAATTTTACCAAGTCTTTTTGGGACTGCCAGGGGATACTTTGAATATATTTGTCCAAAAAGTCAAAGCAACCTCCTATAGCACAGGTATTCCTAATTCTCAATTTTCATGTTCTTAAAACTGGAGGAAGGGCCTGAAGGAATGCTGATTCAATATATACACATTCCACTTATCCTCATTAAACATACTGTCACATAGTGGTTTGCTAAGGGTGTTGAAATACTTAAGTACTTAAGTGATGAGCAAAAGTTATACATGCCAAAGGCATGCATGTCGAGAAATAAGCAATTAAATCAAGTCAATGCATACATTATTTCAGTTTCTGTATTGCTTATTCCAGTAATGTATCAATTGCCCCTTTTACATGCACAGAATGACAAAGTCTTGGTTGGTAAAAAAAAAAGAATAACAGTTGCATGGAAACTGAATGATGAAGAAAAACTAAAAAGCATTTTTAATTTTTATTCATTTGGGATCATCTTTGGTTGCTGCCAATACTTACTTATCATGTTCTCTATCTTTGATGGAATCATGTACAGTGGATAATGAAGGAGGACTAAAAAGAAAGGGTATGTGCTAAAAAAAATTCACAAAAGAAAATAATCTGACTTAAATGTATTTTCCTTTAAAAAATTTTGAAAATCATGATCTTTGCCAACCTTGCAGGGAATGGAATAANTGAAGAAAAACTAAAAAGCATTTTTAATTTTTATTCATTTGGGATCATCTTTGGTTGCTGCCAATACTTACTTATCATGTTCTCTATCTTTGATGGAATCATGTACAGTGGATAATGAAGGAGGACTAAAAAGAAAGGGTATGTGCTAAAAAAAATTCACAAAAGAAAATAATCTGACTTAAATTTATTTTCCTTTAAAAAATTTTGAAAATCATGATCTTTGCCAACCTTGCAGGGAATGGAATAAACAATTCTGGATATTTTTGATAGCTTTATATACCTTGTATTTATATGCAGAGAATATAGGGTGATGAAAAAAGCTCCCCAATTTTTTATGGGAGAAACACAGTTTCATAAATACAAAAAAAAATTATAGATTGGTCATGCAATTGACATTGGATGGTTACAAGGTGTTGAGATGCATGTCAGTCTTTTTCAGCACCCCTGCCTAAATCATGCAATGCCCATTTACACTGTTTTACATTGATCATTCCACCTTAAGTGAGCTAATGATCTGTGCTTGACCATCTCAGAATTCAGTGAAACTTGGCAAACAGATTATTTTGAGAATAGCAACAGAATAGATGCAGACAAAAAAACTTCAAGCAGAGTACAAGTCTGTACTTCAAGCAGAGGCCATGAAAAGTGAATTTAATTTGGTCATAGGGGTGCAAAATGGCTCCCAACCCCCAGATGCTAAATTCCTGATTACACAATTATTATGTCACCACCCTATTTTGATTGGCCATAACTATTCAAGGGACACAGCTGATACTTTACAGAGAGGTTCATGAGTCTAAGAGGTTTTTTCACATTGCAAGATGGTGCTGTATGCCGATAGAGGGCATTGTAGTTGACCAGAGGCTCCCTATCTTCATGCTATGCCACTTTTAGGAGAAAAAAACCTTACAAGTCCATGAACCTCCCTGCCAAATATTTGTCCTAGAAGCCAAATTTAAACATATGAATTTGGTCAAAATCGCTTTAAGGCCAAAACTGGGCAAACTACTTGAATTGAATTTTGAGATGATCGAGCATAGATAGACCATCACTGCACTTGAGGTGTAATGATCCACCTGTAAACTTCGTAACAGGACAATGAATTGTTCAAAGAATTTGCTCAAAGAATTGTTCTAAAAAAAAAAAAAACCAGACAATCATCTCAACACCTTGTAAATGACCAATATCAAGAGTTTAGGAATCTTATCATTTTTGCTTGAATTTATGAATCTTACTTTCTCCCATAGAAAATGGTGGTGTTTTTTTGACTCACCTTATATACACTGTGTCTATAAAACTCATGATATCTTACAATGTAATCATGTACGTAATGATGTCCTTAGCAAAAAGCATATGTGGAGCTAGTTTCAGTGGAAAATAAGTGCATTGGACAATCTGTACTCATACCATGAGACCCTCACTCTCCTCACCAGGCCCACTTGGACATTTGGCTGTGCAGTGTCCATACCTAGTTTGCAGAGTAGCAATAAAACTTTGATGCATGCCTTCAAGGTACATAGCAACCACTTTCACTATGGCAGCATTTCAACACCTTCAGCAAACTACTGCACCAATGTATCAAATACAACAAAGTTGCTTGATACAGTGGAACAGTCAGCACTTCCATTCCTAATACACTTTCTATAGACAAACTTCTTGATTGCCTGAATGATGTGGGAGACATGCCTCTCAATCCCCCAAATGTTGATTGGTTGCTTTTTGTGCAAAGGGGACTTTTAGAAACCCCAAAACCAAGTGATGGATGGTTCTTGAAAATGCACCAAGATATTTGCATTTAATTCTCAACTTTCAGGTGAGGCAGAGGCCTAAATATTATACCAAGTATATATCTCTTTCCTTTTGGCCCCATGAAAACTATGCATTTTTAGCTACCGGAGAACACCCATAGCAGCTGTTTGACCAAGGTCATTTGAAATTTTTCATATCATGCCACATCTTATCCTAAAATATGTACAATGAGTCCTCCTTTGGCATGACATATGTCACAAAATCTCACTTTCCATTAAGTAATGGACTTGGGGATCTCTTCCAAGGTGATCTCATTCCAGGTCCGTTGAATGTTGACTCTCTCATTTGGCAATGGAGTGATCCATCTTGGAGGATTCAGCTCACCAGCTAGACTTTTAGTGCCAAGAAAGACATCAACTTGGTGCCAAATACCACACTTGTGGAGTAGCCTCTCCTTCCAAATTGCATAAAATTAACATTTTCAAGGTGTCCAAGTTGAACAGCTGCTGTGGGTTTATTCTGGTTGCTAGAACTTTATAGTTTTTATGATGTTAAGAGGAAAGATAATTGTATATTGATATGATATTTTGTGCTCTACCTCATATGAAAGTTGAGAAATACATGCAAGAAACTCAGTACATTTTTCATGCATCACATGGCATTCAAGGGGATCAGATCAGGAGAGAAACAGGTTCAAAGTATGGGGCAGCCTGTCCATTCCCTCTGCTTGAAAAAGAATACAACATAACTAATGCCACCTGTCTTCCAGGCTAAAAATTAAAATACTATTGGGTTGGAAAAAAAGTCTTGCAGCACTCTGCACAAATTTTTCAAAATGTTATAACTTTATTGAAATGCAATTTCAGTCTACTGTGTAATGACCATTGTTGTCTATGACATGTTCCCAACGCACGGGTAACTGCTCGATGCCCTTTGCCCAGAACTCTGGCGATTGCGAAGCGAAGAAACAGCCGACATCATTT
>CAJPEV010004856.1:0-18776 GCA_905338385.1 Darwinula stevensoni
TTTTTAGTTTGGGGAAAAGGAAATAATCACAGGGTGCCAAATCAGACGAATAGGGCGGGTGGTGAAGCACTACGACTCCTTTTGAGGCCAAAAAGTTCCGCACAATGATGGACCTGTGAGACGGAGCATTGTCGTGGAGGAGAGACCAGCTGCCTGTTGCTTGGTATTGAGGACGGACCCGAGCAATTCTGGCCAGCAAATGCTTCATAACGGCGAGGTATTATTCGCCATTTACCGTCTGGCCTTCTGGAACGAACTCTTTGTGGATAATCCCAGCCGAATCAAAGAAAAGGATTAGCATTGTTTTCTTCTTTTGACTTCTTCTTTTGACTTCTGCATGCGCACTTTTTTGGTGTTGGTTCTTCTGGAGTCTTCCAAACTGAGCTCTGGCGCTTCGTGAGTGGCTCATATTGAAAACACCATGTTTCAGCGCCAGTTACAATGGTTTTTAAAAAGTTTGGGTTATTATCGGTGATTGAAATGATGTCTGGGGCATGCAGCACTCTGGCTTGTTTTTGATCGTCGTCCAATGAGTGCGGAACAAATCGCGCACAGATTTTTCACCGCTGCAAATCTTCGGTCAAAATGCGGTAAACTTGTGATTTACTGATACCTATGATATCCTCAATGAGTCTCACGGACATGCAACGGTCGCTTTTGAACAAATCACGCACTTTTTCCACTGCTTCGTCCGTTCGACTGGTCAAANTTTTCCACTGCTTCGTCCGTTCGACTGGTCAAAGGGCGCCCGCTGCGTTCATCGTCTTCCAACGATTCTCTACCATTCCGAAACTTTGCATACCACTCGTAAACTGTTGTACGTGATAGTGCTTGTTCCCCATAAGCCTTCCGCAACATCTCGAGCGTCTCCGTAAATGTTTTCCCCAATTTTACACAGAATTTGATGTTAGCTCTCTGCTCCATGGTGATTTCTCGACGAGTGTCATAAGGGTACTGTTACTTTTGGCGTCCTAGGCAATGACTCATTCGTCTTAGCCCAACCAAACTCAACAGAGTAATACTTGAAGGTTCAACCAATAGAATGCCACCTTCTTTCAACAAATGGCGCCACTAATACTGTCTGCATAGAAAAAGTTTGGATACTTTTGGGACACACCTTGTATATTAGATGTAAACCATGTCCTACTTTTTACATCGCAATTAACTGCAAGAATATCAGTCACATCGTAATGGAACAACTAAGTGGGAAAAAATTAGTTTTAACGAAAGCTTTTTCGAATTCCAATATTAACGACTGTGGGTAGGAAAAAAAAGACAAAAAACAACAATAGTCTGCAGGAAAAGAAATATATTTTCATGCATTATCCTGAATGGCATTTTAAGGTTTTTTTTTCCCTCTAACCACTTTGGCCCCAGTAACCACTACTGTACTTTTACGCCACTGGACACTAAATCGGCGTGAAGTTCCTGTTGGCTATCACGTTTAACTCAAATAGACGGCTTCAACAAACATGTGGTTTTCCAGGGAAATAGTTGGAAATTTACCCGTACAATTGTATTCCTTTATTGGTTAACTGGATTTAGGAAAGTGCCCTTCATAGATATGTCCACTTCTTGGCCACCTTCTACATTGATATTTATTTATTTAGATAAATTGATATTTATTTAGATTCTTAGAGGTTCATGAGTTTGAGAAATCTTTGCCTCCGAGGACATTGAATGGAATTGTGCATTTTGGAAGCCAAATGCATAACTTAAAAAAAATGAAGGAAGCAATACGGGTGTTCATTGAAAGTGTTCATGTTTTATCTACTATTACTTCCTCTGGGATTTAACCCAATTGTATGGATTATATATTTTGCTCAGGCGGTGGGAGTAACTAATGCCTTTTTTTAAGGCTTATTTATCTCTCTCTTGACTCATATGTATTTATATGTAATGTTCATGCACTTTTCATTGAAGGTTATTTATTCAATATCACTTATATGCTCTGATAAGAGACACAAGCCGGGTCATTTTCCAGCAATGGAGTTTTTGATGAAGACGGCCTTGAAACTCTCACTTGGCCATGGGGTATTTTTCTGTCGTGGAGATCTTTCCCAAGAATGGGCAAGACGTATATTTCTGTCACGAGAATCCTTTCGCGTGCACTCACTAGGTATGAGGAATGATGAAAATGCAAATTTCATGAAAAGTTCATAAAATCAAATTTGAAAAGCAGTGGTAAAAATAAAGAAAATGAAAGCCTGTTTCCCGGTTAAAAATCCCCATTATTGGAAACCCCCATTGTTGGTTGAAAACTTGCCATTTAACCCTTTAAATTCCATGCCCGAATATACTCGTTATCGCATCTGGTTCATTCTCATCTCAAACTCTGACCCAAGCCAGAGTGCAGCTTCAGAAACTTGGGAGCTAAAGGGTTAAGAGATTCAACAACTATGAAATAAATACTGTAATCAAAACATTATTTGAGAAGAGTTCGTGTCTGGCAAGACACGAACTGAGTAGGTAGTTTTGGGATGGGAGAGTCTCTCTTTCTGAGATCCACCAAAGCCCGCAGCAGATTCTATATATATGCTTTACTTCCTGATTTGCATTACTGGGAAAAGGCATTTTGTTGATAATTGATCGACACTGAAGCATTGAATACAATACCAGAATGTGAAAACATCTCAAGAAAACAAATTCGTCGCATGTTACGCGTCACAATGCAATCTGAAGAATCGATTAAATAACCAATAACTCAATCGAGCAATAGCTCGAATGAGCTATTGGTTATTTTATTTGTTATTTCCAACTGATTAAATATAAAATATGAGGAAAGTATGAGGACTAACAGATGTTGAGCCCAAACGGCAAGTTCTCATTAATAAAAGTACTGCTGCCCCAGGAACGACTTTCTAATTCGAACATTATGTTAACAGATTGAACAAATTTTATAACATGAACATTTTTTAGCCTTTATGAAACGTTAGACTTTTCCCAACTCTTCACCAAAATTTTGAGTCCTTCTTCAGCAACCTTGAATAAGAATGGCATGAAATTTGTCGAAAGGAAATTCTTGTCTGATTACGCTTATAAATTATCCCCGCAGTCACAGCAAGCCCTCTCATCCAAAATAAATTATGTTGGTTTCAGGAGGTACTACTCATGGAATGGAAAAGTCCCGGAACATTTCAAAGGCTCTGTACAGACGTGGGAAAGACAAAACGTACGTGGTCCTTTGGTTTTGGCATTGGAACACTTGGACAGAGAACCGTTTCCAATGAGATTCACAGCTCGAACACAGAACATATACTCCAAACTATGATTCAGCTGTTGAAAGGTGTGATGACGTTCAGTGATGCCGGAGATCTCAAAATGCGGGTTTCCCAAAATCCGTGGGTAGATACGGATCGTGAAATGCTGGACACCAGCACCAATCCACTCTAAGTAGGACGTCGGGTAGGACCAATCAAGTCTCAGCGAGGACCCTGTCACCTTACTGACATTCAAGTTCTCTGGTGCAATGGGAAAGTCCTGGACTATGATTATTTTCGTCCGATTCACATGACCATACAATATACTCTCTGCCAAACACGAGTAATTTTCCGACTTTTGGATATCTCTCAGTTGAAGGATATTCGTGTCATTTGGGAAAACTAGGTCATCAAGAGATCTTCCATTGCTCCTGGTCCATTCCACAGTCACATTTGGCGATTCCACTGGAACACACGTCAAATTTAACTCAGCACCCTGTTTCACTACGTATGATTCCTCTAATTCTGTCGAGAATGGCAGGCGCACTGTCACCGGCTCTGCAACAAAAGCACACAAATAATTAAGAGAAAGTAACCCTAAGTGCCAGAAATGTTTAGCCTACAAAGTAAAATTGTAATTTGAAAAGTGATAGACCATTGTTCTTTGGGATTTAAAATGACACATTTAATTCCCGAGAAGGAAAGATAAATTGTAACTGAAGGGCCAAATACTTCAACTTTTGTTTGCGTATTACTCAATGGGTTATTCAAATGCAAATCGCCCGAGCAATTGGCAAGTTAGCAGTAACATCTCCGATTTTGATTACATTCGGTATACAGAGCTATTATGCCCCAAATCCCGGAAATGTACAAATTAAACTTCATTACGTCAGTAGGTCAAATGCTACTAGGAGAGACAACGTTCAGGGTCACCGGTTATCTTCCAATTTTAATTTCCATGTGTAATATTAGAACCATTCACTTCACTTCACTTCAAATTAGGTGAGAAATTCAAATTTAGAGCATTTATCCACAGAAATGTTGACTTTTGAAGTTAGGATGTAAGCCCAAACAAATTCCTACAAATTCCATGGAAAGTTGAATCATTTCGCTACTGATGCACAAAATTGCAGAAATATAATGTTTTGTATTCAGCTAATAAATTTCTAAATGAGAAGATCCTCATCAGTCATTTCAGCTCAATTGATCGCCAGCGTAGCTGCGTATGCAAAAGGAACTTCCTTGAGAAAATTCCTTCATTATATCCTCGGAGTTATGAAACTATCCAACACTTCAATGATTCAACACAAACGGTTATTAATTCGAATTCCAAAATTCGCGCTACAAGGGAAATTGACTACATTGGTTGGACGGCTATCTTAGGTCGAATTCAGATATTAAAAAGTTGTGACGCTCAAGGAATGGTATGACACATCTGATTCCTATTTTACCGATGGGGTTTTCTATATTTTCATTACAAATAAGCTGTATAGGGTAAAACCACCAATGTTCGGACAGTTAAACTTGCCCAGCCTCATTATTCGCTCGTCCTATCTCAACGGTACAAGCTGGAAGCTTCACTTTTTGCTCCTGGGAACACGACACGATGAGGTGAGTGCAACAAAGATGTTGTCCATCCAAGCCTTATGACTACCTATAGTGCCTATAATGTGGATGCTAGGGATGCTGTGGATGAACTTAGATGCGAAAAAATTTAAGTTCGGAAGCTTTCAACTTAGTTCGGACACCCCAGTTTTAAAGTCTCGAAAAGGCTTGAAACACTTCATTTTGGTGTAAAGGAATGATAACTCACTCCCAAAGCATTGCATGTTTTCTTTTCTAGAATAGGACGATCGTGATTGAGTGAGTGAGCGTATGACTTTAATTCTAAACATATTTTAGATGAGGTTGAAAGTTCGAACTTGATACATCTCTGATGGTGCGGGTTTCAGATACTATTTCTAAGAGAGACATTTCTCCATACATATTTTTACTCTAGTTAAACGGAGAGACATGGAAGGTGAATCTTGGTGCATCGGTACCAACTGAGATGCATACTTCTGGGGAGAATGAGCTACATTTAAGATTCATTTCCATGGGCGTATTTTTCAGGTGGCCCTTTTCCGAAAAAACAAATTATTTCCAGGGAATCATGAAGACAGAAGGCTGAAACCTTACTTAATAGGTACCTGCTGGTATGCAGGCGTAAGGAAAAATCTAACTTTTGGGAAAAATCTAAATTTTGAAAAATCTAACTGCGCGACTTTGTGGACACCCTGTATATTCTGAGGGTACATTTGGGGGAGCCATATTTTATAATGTTTTGATACATTGAATCGGGCGGTGGCGGATATAGAAACCTGGTGCACACTTTTCATTAGTGTCATGTTTTCGGAATTTCTTTTTTAAAAGCAGACCGGGCAGGCACAGTTCATTACATTCAGTAGACAAGTATTTATCTGCATGCTTAATTCAGAAAACATCCAACTTCGGGGACATATTCGCGCTCCGAATTTGGAGGTACAACTCCTAGAAGAAAATTTATCCAGCAGACGTGTTCATCGTGAGCAATGTTCGCCTTCCGGAAGGAAATCTCACCCGAATTAAAGCCATGATGGCTTTTTCAACACCCCCGGATCGATAATCCCTTCCATTCCAACCTCCTACCATGATTGCACTAGTTTGGAGGCACGTCGCTCACTTAGGTGGAAAATTAAATATATGATGCTGTACTTTTTGCGCATGTGCTCGACGGTGCCCGAAGTTACATGTCCCATTATGAAAGTTCGGACGGAGCTCCGAAATATTAATACATTTTCTCTGAAAAACTTGCCGCAACTGAGATTTTCTCAACTCTAAAGATCTTTATCTCAAGAATACATCATATTTACGAGGATATAACACACGCGAATATATTTCAGAACTTCAGTTTCTCATACATTTATTGACCTAAGTTCGGACACATCGAAAGTAAGACAATTATCTGCTCAATGCACGTGCATTCTGCGTAACAGGACTCCACGTCCTCCTTGTTTCCTGGGAAGTAAGAATTGAATGCAGAATACAACAATGTCACGTTTAAGACGTTTTAAAAGCAACGTTCTCTCCTTACGGTTTTGAAGAATTCCTTCTTTTCGAGATATAGCATTGGTCTAAGCCCAATATCTTGGAATAGGCAAAGACATCATGACGACCGCTTTTCCTCCGCTCAGTAACGTTTTCATCTCATGTTAGGAGGAACCGTTTTTGAAGGCGGCCTCTCGAATGCTTTGTTTTGTAACAATGTTTGCAACAGTGTCCGAACTTAGGTGGTCTTACTCTATCCTTGTATTTTTGACCGTCTCGAAAAATTCACAATGTTACTTTAAAATTTCAGACTGGGGAATCATGGTATAGTCCATATTCTGAATCAGCGTGCAGCGGCATTTTCAGGCTCTTGGAGGACCACCATGAAAGAGGATTAGCACCTGTCAACTGAGTTGATTAAAAGACGCCTGATTTTATTGCCCTCCAGGAGAGGTAGGCACCAAGCGGTATACACAGAAGTTTTAGGAATATTATTATGTACTAGCGACTTTGTTTGCCCTTCGGGCAAGCAAACTCTCTATGGTCGCGCCATCGGCGCCCCTTTACCTTGTATAGTGATAATTTCATTCTTTTTTTTTGAGAAATGGGAAACACGTATTTGAAGTACGTTCCCATTGAAATACGTGACATATGGGGTCGAATGTCTTGATTTTTATCAAATCAATACTTATATGATTCTATGTGTGCCTAACTTTAAACTTTTTCTTGTGTCCCCTTTTCTAAGGGTGGAGAATTTCATTTTGAAATACTTCCCTCCAATAATCTACGCTAAGGAGACATTTGAAAATTAGGATTTTTCCAATACTCAGCCATTAAACATATACTTCTGTGGGATATTGTGTTTTTTGTCTCTGTTTTATGGGATCAAAAAAAAAATTCAGAAAAATGGGACAGAAAAAAGTGCCATGATGGGTTTTAACGAAAACTTGTTTTCTTTTGAAATGTTGACTCAGGGAACGCCATGCCACCCAGTTTCAGCCTTATATGTTTCCCCTTTTTACTGGCGGAAAAAATGTATATGTAAAAGAGACCCACTCAAAAGCTGTGCTTTGAGGAGACGCACAAAAAAATGTTTGACATTTGAGCTTAGTGCGTCGACGGTCACGTTCTTGCCAAGTTTCAGCTTTGAAGGTGTCTCCGTTTGAAGCAAAGAGAACTATTTGAAAATATGTTCCCCGAAAAGGTGTGCCACTTTGGCAACCATCACCAAAGTAGCATCTTTCCTGGACTCAGCATGCGAATAGCTACTTGTGTCAGTCAGCTACTCACGATCGTCTATGCATAATAAAAGTATAATTTTTTCCTTTACTCAGCTATCCTTCAGGTACTTCTTTGCCAAGTTTAAATTTTCTGGCGCGCTGTTTTCCTGATCAGAAAATTCGGGAAAATACGCTTTTTGCAAAATATGTGCCGTCAACCGTTTTAACCGAAAAAGTATCTTCTTTTTATTTATCGAAATCCATCCTCTGTGAACTATCTGATATATGCCCACAAAGTTTCAATATTATACATATGCCCTTTTCGTTGGTGAAAAAGCATGCTCGGAATAACCGACCCACACAAAAGCTATGCCCCTTGCACCTTGAAAGCTGAATACTCCCTCAGCTCAATAATATCATGTCACTTAAACGTATGCCAAGATTCACCTTTGCATTTCTGTCCAATTCGCCACGATAATTTTTCTTCCAAACATCGCACCTCGAAAAAATTTGCCAGGGGATGTATCGATACCTAACGTTTCTATTTAACTCCTTGTCCCAGTTGTCATATTCATGCAAAGTTTCAGCTTTCCATGTCACTCCGTTTTACTGAAGCAATAATAATGTTATGGAGGGGAATGAGTAACGGGACATGGAAGGCACAAAAAGCCGAAAGAAAGTCTAGGAATGGCCGGGAATTGAACCGCGACCTCCTGATTGCCAGTCAGACATGCTACTACTACACCACCGAACCGTGCGCACCCAGTTGACTCTCTGAATGCCATCCTCGTCTGTCACAAAGCATATTCCAGCAAAACCTTTCCCCCCAAAATGTGTACCCCCAGGGCATGTACCTCCAAAGTCGGATTTTTTCTGAACTCTGCATCCCAAAAGGTACATGTTTATCAAGTTTCAGATTTCTAGCCCTTCTAGAACATGGTTAGAATTAGCGTCAGTCAGTCACCATCGTCTATATATATTAGATGGGGACAGAGTCATAAAAAAGGTGGCAAAAGTTGACAAACTCCCTTTTGCGAACATTAGTTCCATGTTTCATAATCTGCAGTGATTCTCCTCTGATCAGCACCATGAACCTTTGACCCTTTCACAGTCAATCGCCTGCACAAGGATTCAGGATACTGACTATAACACATTGAACTTTTCCACCATTACAATACTAACCAATTACTGTACAATGAAAAAAGAAGCTCAATTTTATGGAAAACTACATTTACTATCACTTCACCATATTTAGCCCTTAGACTTGCAAATGAATGTACACTTTCCGGGAATAGACACGCCAGCAACTATAACCTTGCAATGTCCATGCTGTCTCTATCTCCGGAATTCTATCATATTGCAGATTCGTGTGGAATATGATCCTCATGGAAGATAGTGATAGAATTCAATGTTTCCTAACTAGTATGAGGTGCGGTCAAAAACAAGAGTGGCACTTTTCTGGGGAAGCTAAACCGTACGTAGCAGAACGGAACTATGGTCATTTATTTTCAACGATGTCTCCATCGAGTTCAATACAGGAGTTCCACCGCTTCACCCACTTCCTGAAGACCTCAGCGAGCCATTCTTTGTCCTGCTCTTAGTACCACTAGAAGATTGACAATCCGAGAGCACTTCTGCTCTCGAATCTCCGTCCGCGTAAGTATGGGGGACATTGCGAAGTCAGCGCTGGCCAAGTCAGAACTGTATGGCGACTGAGCCATGAAGTCGAATTTGTTCTCACTTAATGCCTCGTAAACGATCAGTGCCCGATGAGCTGGAGCATTGTCGTGATGAAAGATGACACCATACAGGAAATTGTCCCTTCGTTTCTCAGCAATCGCTTGGCGAACCAGGGGCAGCAGGGAAGTGCAGTAGGCGGCAGACATTGCCGTATCTTATGGCATGGGATGAGCTAAAATCACGCTCTTGTTATCGAAGAAAATTGCGCACATCATTTTGGAAGTCGATTTCTCCCTTCGAAACTGGCGGGGTGGGGGGGGGGGGGGGGGGGGAGGTCTTGTGCTTCCCCTGAAGAGACTATACGGAAGCTAAATCATTCCCGGACGACTTATATCCTTCTCACAACTTTTGTCGGAATCCTGATGGATCGTGGAATGGGCCTTGGTGCTATAATGGAGAAGGATTTGATCCTGAAAGGGAGAAGTCTTGTGCTTCCACTGAAGAGATTGGCGCTTGGTCTCGGGCTCGTACAAATGGAACCATGACTAATCCATGACGACGATCCTATTCAGAAAGCCGTTTCCCTTGGTCTCCACCTCCAGCTTCCAGATCTGGCAAGCCCTATGACGTGCTGCGTTCTTGTCGTCATCCAGCATGTGGGGAAACCATCGGGAAGCTACCTTCGCCATGCTAGCTCTTCATGAATAATCGTTAGCACTGAACCATGCGATATGCCTAGCTCTTCCACTATCTCTTCCACGGTTGTGCGTCGATCGCTCATTATCAGGTTCTCCACAGCCCGAGCGTTTGCATCTGTCACCACTGTTGCCGGGCGCTCACCACCGAATCTCTCAACGCCGGTCCTCTCTCCCTTGAATTCACTGATCCAGCGGCAACACTTCTGTGCGACAATGCGCTGTCACCACAATATCCGACTAGCTCTTCATAGATCTCTCTGTCATTTTTCCCTTTGTGGTTGAAGAATTTGATAATTGATCTCTGCTCGGCTTCACTGACATGTACCGGTTTTTCTACCACACTAGCCTACAAAGTTGACGCCATTTATCACTATTTTGGAAGAATAATTGTAAAATGAGTAATGAAAGTCACTTGGTATTCCGCTCAATATGACAGTCTCATTTCTAAGGAGCTTGGGAAATTTTCTTCAGTAATGTGCAGAATTTTATGGTCTGAAGGAAGCAATAAGTACAACTACCAGCGTCATGAAGAAAAGCTGAAGCGTTTGCGACAAATAATTGCGTATTTACCCCACATCTAAGAACTAAATATTCATGCGCAAAGCCCAAACACCGTGCTCACGGAAAGGCAGTACATTACACTGGGTGCTGGTCCACTAGAAACGTCTCGCACTAATCCCGCTGTAGCGACTGCCCCCTGGACGGGGTACGTCCATGTAGACTGTGGGATATTCGTCCCGGACATTGTAAAGAGAGGACCTCGTGGATACATTGGTCGACCCGAAGTGAACCACATAGAAAATCCTGAAGTTTTTCGACCTTGTTCACGCAGAAGTCATGTACGAGTATTCGTTTCACGTAGTGGGAGGCATAGAACTACTTTATGAACTTCGTCGGCACTTTTAACGCCTCAGTGTTGGAATTTTTACTGAAAATTTGATCATTTTCCAATTATATTCGTGATGAAAAGAACTTCATTCAATGAAAAAAACTAGTGATTTATTATATTGCGTAAAGGCGGAATTATGTTCTCATACAGGCTTGTGGACGGAAAAATGAACTCACTGCAAAAGCCAGAAGTATCCGGTTGGTATCCTTCAAGGCATGCACATGTCTTGGAAGTACCGTCGCTACACTCGGCATCAGATACACAGTGAAATGTATTCCAGCATGCGGATCCATGCTTCAACTCTACAATGAACAAAAGGAGAATATCCATAATGAAACACTCTTCTCCCACTTGGATGATGTGATGTATTGCAGCGCTTGAAAATGGTTTCCTATATTTTCTGCTGAGGTGCCAGAGGATCCATAAGGATCCGTTATGAATCCAGAGGATTCATAACGTATTTATTGATATATTCACATATCACATGAACAGTATTCTCTCAACGCCAACGGAATCAATGTTTTTCTGGATGGTCAAGCTAAACAGAAATAGAAAAAGTCCAAATTTCGAACGCCCCTCGCATGATTGTGATCGACTGCGAGTACAGCCATGATTCATTCCGAAAGATTTCATTACTCTTCATTAAAAAAATATTGGTTCAAAGCTTGGTACGCGTAAGAGAGGAACTCTGCTCTTTATGATACTCATGAGCACAAAAAAATTAAAAAACCGGCAACTCACTGCACATTTTTTTTTCCTCCAAGAATTCAGGTTTGCAGTGGCATTTTCTAAGGCCCGATCCAACATCCATGCACGTTGCTTCCGAGTCCTTGCAACCCCTCTTTTCAGGAGATTCACATTCCTCTCCAAGAGACGCCCCCCACGCCTCTGGAATGGTCATTCAAGCAGTAATGAACAAATTGTGTGAGTGTGTTTACAAATGGAAAAATTGTATTCTCATCTATGGGACCATTCTTTCTTGAATGTTTTGCAGTTGATTCGAAAGTGAGGACCTTCTGACCTTAACACGATCTAAGAATGATATGTGAATCATAATTTACATTAAGAGACGCTATGGTATTGATGTTTATTGTCGCCTACATGTTTTATAATCATTTTATCATTACTATTTCTGGTTTCATAGTTCGTCACTGCTGCTCCCATTTGAGAGTCGATTGATTGAAGTAAATGGTCCCTTGGAGATTTAAATACCATCATTTATTCACAAATATATAAGTTCTTAGCAAATATTTGAATTGTTTTGATTTATTTGGAAAAAATGTTTTATATATTTCTCAAAATTTTGCATTTTCCAAAAGGGCACGTTTTCCTTAAGCAGGTAAATATTATCATGAGTATCTATCATGATCATCATTAGAAAGTTGCTTAAAAACTGCATTCTGTACCTCATCGTAAAATCATGAGCAACACAAGTAATCCAAAAGAAACAGCACTTTTTCCACTTTTGGGAACCATATCTCGCTAGCCACAAGTCCGATGGAGTCAATTTTTTTCTCGGGTTTGTTAGTTCGACTGCAATATCTAAGAATGTTCATAGCGAAATCTGATGTGGTCGAACACACTGTCTAGTGGAATTCAAATGGAATGACCCTCATTCCATGGGGATCCAAAATGTATATCTAGGATTTATATCTGAGTTAATGCCAAAATATAGATCCGATCGAGCAAATTTAGGAGCATCTGGATCCCCTGCTGAGAGAAAGTCCCACCAAACCCATGGAATTAAAGGAATCTCCCATACGGATGAGAGGACTATGACACAAAATATTATTGGTTTGATGCCAAACAGTGTAATTCTCTTCGTGGAATGAAATCCGGATAAAGTTCTAATATAAAGAATCGCACTCTATTGCATCTCTTAGTTTTTTCCTCGTATCAAATAAACATATTGTAGCAACCACATATGACCTAATAACTGTGGCTGAACTTTGAGCAATGCTAATACTGAGCAATGAAATCAAGACCGACTTCCATTACTGAAATTCATAGATATTGGTAGGCATAATGCAGTTCCTGGTTCCTAACTAATATCTGGTATATCTGTCAATTCATTGATATGGAAGCTGGGACAAGTAGAATTGGAGAAAGTATTGTTTGGGAAGGTTATGGTTTGACTTAAACCATCAATCTAGTTTCTGGAAATAGGGTTGGCCGAAAATGACAAAACGGGTTTAATTTTACCATAATATTCAAATTGTCCAATGGATTGACGAAAAAGTTTAAACGAACGCTGTGTAGCATGATTTTTCAGAATTGTAGAAGTTTCATGCGCTTTTGGTCGCCCACTCCTGAATTATGCTAGATTTTGTCAAAATGTTCAAAATTCATAGTGAACAAGCAAGCTGCTACTGTGGCGAAGCAGAAATTCACATTTGTATGAGAATGGCTGGAAATTTATTCCCTTGCATGCCATTTTCAGATGATGAAAAGCACAAATTTCACCATGTCCTGTTAAGCTTTCACGATGATATGTCCAGAAAAGCTTTTTTTAATATGGGAAATCGAATGTGGATTAATGCCGTGCAGTAACAGTCGCACTCGGAATTTCGACCATTTTGACAATTTCTGCCATAACTCAAGAGAGGGAGTCCAAAGATGCATCATAGTTCAACAGCTCTTAAATGCTCAAGGCCGTCCATTTGAAAATACCGATTTCATAGCAATATTGAAATTGGCATAATTTTAGTTGGTCAACCCCGCTCTTATTTATGGTCGATTGCATACTCCAAACCTTTATTAAATTAGTGTCATGGAACCCCTTCCATGATCACACTGAACGATCTTGCTTTCAAGTTTGCAACTATTTTCGAAGGGCTAAATACTTTTAACATGTCTATGAACAGTTACGGTGTATTCGTGAGAGAAAATTTAGAAATAAGTTTTAAACATAATTCATATCACACAAATAGCAGATTTATATGTTTGGCGAGTTGGATTGTTTGTAGTACCAAGTAATAATCACATAACTCACGGATTCTCGAGGGAGCTAAAGCAGTAAGACACAGGAGAGGCAGCAACACTCGTGTGTAATGAACCATTGCATAATCCTCTTCCAACTCTGGACTATTGGCTATGGGAGAAGAAAGATACATGAATTACTCTGACAAGGGTTGTCCTTTTGTTTCGTAGTGGTTCCAGTTTATCCTTATTTACTTAATAGTAAATAAGGATAAACTGGAACCACGACGAAACAAACTCGATAATTCGAGTTTGTTTCCTCGAGGTGAAAGAGAAACTCCAAATGGTCGCGAATTCGGCAAGCGAAGATCTAATAAATTTGTGACTGATTTTCAATTTAAAATTTCTACCCCTACTCCTGTCAATGCAGTAAACCATTGGTCATTGGTATTTTTCCTTGTTGAGTCAAGCAATTTCTGGTCGTGTGACATCATTGTCAGTCTGATCGCGGCAATATTGACACTTAAAGAACCTAGGGTTTGCCCTGAGAGGCATACCGTCGGCCCCGTGGTTTTTGGGAATAGTGGTAAAATCATTATTTCTTTCTAGTCGGTCGTAAAATTCCGATTCGTGTTCTTTCAGTCAGTTCTTTACTTAACCAAAGGCTGCACATCATGGGTCTTTGAGACTCATATCAGGGAATCTTTATTTCCGAAACCATTATTCCGTGCAATACGAGGTTCACCATTTTTTCCCTCTTCAATTAATTCTAAATCAACCATTCAGAAAGTTTTTACTAGTTGTAATGCTTGTAGGTAAATTTTTAAAAGGGTATAGCATGCACCCCTCTATCACATATGTCGTGGAACCACTGATTTGGTTATTGCGGTTTTTGTGTATGTGCTGTAAATGTATGTGACGTACACTAGAGGTCATAGCTGGTGAGTCGCTATTCTCTGCTTGTCCCTTCGCAAACTTCATTGGATTTGGCAACGCTGTTACTACATGTGACACAGCTGATCCGCAAGTGATGTGCTGCCTTTTCGGTTTCGGCCGAAATTCGTAAAGGCAGTACATTTTCGAAGCTCTGCACTCCAAATCTCTGTATCATAAGTGGTAAGTACAGGATCCCGCCAGAATGAAAAGAACAACCCTAATAAAAAATGAACTTTAATTCACTAACTAACCATACAATAACAATTCAAAGGACCACATATATTAGTATTTGCTAGTATGTCATCTGTCCGCATGCAAAATATGAGGTCCTTTGCACCAATTGCATTACTTCTTAGTAAATTGAATTTAAGAGGTTGATTGACGTTGAAAGGATTTTCCTTTTATTGGGGCAGGGCACTTCACAATGTATACTTTTTGACACTGAAACTGTTCTAGAACTAAGGGTTGATACATGGGTACAATTCGGTGAAATTACAGACAACAGTCTTATCACAGCCTTGGTCGAGCGTTCGTAGCGTGAGGACGTGTTGGAGGATACGCACGGGGTTCTGACAGCTAAGTCGTGAGTTAGTTGTTATTTGGCTACTTTGTAGCAGTATTCGTAAGTTTTCTGACAGCTACCTCCAACTTCACATTAGATCAGTATCTAACAGCTTAATTATTTCAATTATTTTAGCGCATTATTCGTAGTATTCCCTTTACTACAAGGACAAGGACAGCCTTACCGGGTCACATCTTATGTGAAGTATTGCGAAGCACATGAATAAAGCAGTAGAAGTGTCAATAGGGATCAATAACAATAAGTAAGATGTCTAGGATGTGCAGATGCGTTCGCTGTGGGGATTGGGTTGGTGGGACTAGAGAGCGAGAGGAATGCCAGGTATGCAGTGTTTATAGCTTGGAGGAGCGACTAGGGGAGCTATCGGGGAGACTTAATAGCTTCGAGGAGGAGATAAGAGGGATCAGGAAGGAGGTGGGCGAGATTCAGAGGGATGATTTAGTGGCGAGGCTAGTTAGGGTGGAGGAGGCACTCCGGGGATGCCCTAGCCTTACGGACTTCACTTGGAGGGTGGCCCTTTAGTCCTTTGACAGCGCGTCGAGTGCCGACGTCCTGGTGGGCTCAGGTCGTGAAGTGGATGAAAGCTAAGCTATCCTAGGAGACAGTCATTAAGACCGAAAACAAGTTTCTCGGGTTGAGGGAGGTCAGCTTGGATGAGGGAAAGGAGGGCGGGGTAGGAGCAGGTGAGATGTCGACAGGACAAGCGCAGGCAGTGTTGAAAAGGAGAGAGAAAACTCGGGTCTTTGTAATCGTCGGTGACTCGAACGTCAGGTGTCTTGAGGGAGCGATTGAAAAAGATTGAGGAGCTGAGGTTTCTTTCAGTCAGTTCCCGGGTGCTAGGATGGAACACATCTAATATATATATACGATCGTGACTGATTGACTGACAGACTGACGCTAATTCTAACCAAGTTCTAGACTGGTTAAAAATCTGAAAATTGGTACACATGTACCTTTTGGAATGCAGAGTTCAGAAAAAAATCCGACTTTGGAGGTACATCCCCTGGGGGTACACTTTTTTGGGGGAAAAGTTTCTTAAACATATATATTGTGACGTATGAGGATAGGATTCAGAGGATCAACTAGAGGTCCCGAGTTCGGTGGTGTAGTGGTAGCGCATCTGACCGGCAATCATTAGGTCCCTGTTCAATTCCAGGCCATTTCTTGGCTTCTTTTGCCTTCCAAGTCCCGTTACTCATTCCCCCTCCATAACAATATTTTTGCTTGAGTAAAATGTAGAGATATGGAAAGCTGAAACCTGGCATGGACGTGCCTAACGAGACGATGAGTTCAGGAAAAATGCAATTTTTAGATCCATGCTCTAGGGGGGAAATTTTTTGGGGCCGACGTTTTCAATTTCATTCTTTTTTGTTCTGGCGTATTGAGCTAGTGCGGAAAGATGAAACTTGGTATATGACTACCTATTGGGATGCTGTAGAAAAGTTCAGACTTTGGAAGTAAATGCCATGGGGGCACACATTTCAAAGGGAGATGTTTTAAAATAATTTTTTTACAGCAGTTAAACTGATGAACATGGAAAGCTGAAACTTTGCATGGATGTGACTACTGAGTTAAAGAAAAATGTTAAGTCTTGATTCCCTTGGGGAATTTTTTCGAGGGGTGATGTTTTGAAAAAAAAATTGTTATGGTACATTGGACAGAAATGAAAAGTTGAAACTTAGCCCACGTATAAGTGACATGATATTATTGAATTGAGGGAGTATTCAGCTTTCATTGTGCATCCCCTCCGGGCATTGCTTTTCGGTGGGTCGGCTATTCCAAACATGTTTTTTCACCAGCTTAAAGGAAAAACATATAATATTGAAACTTTGTGGGCATGTAGTTCACTGAGGATTGATTTCGGTGAACATTGTACTTTTCGGTTAAAACGCCCCAGAGCACATATTTTGCAAAAGGCGTAGTTTCCCGATTTTTAGGGAGTACAGAGGAGGGCCGCAAGAATGATTTACGAGGTTAGGGGACTTTTATACGAAAAGCGTTTAGAAGTGTTGGAATTGTTCTCGCTCGAGAGAAGGCTAATGAGGGGCAATCTGATTCAGGCTTTCAAGATAATTAAAGGAATAGATAATGTCGAGTGTGGTAGGTTTTTCCAGTTTGATTATTCCAAGAGAACGAGAGGTACTAACTCAAGTTACGCAAACCGCAGGTGCGGCTCATGTCAAGACAGGAATTCTTTACTTGCAGAGTGGTGAACGCGTGGAATAACTCAAGTTACGCAAACCGCAGGTGCGGCTCATGTCAAGACAGGAATTCTTTAATTGCAGAGTGGTGAACGCGTGGAATGCGTTAGATGACGAAGTAGTGGCTGTCCCTTCTGTGACTATCTTTAAGAATAAACTGGATGATTTCATGGACAGGCAAGTAGGTTGGGGCAATGTTGACGTTGGGTACTAGGCAGTAAGCAACTAGAATACCCAATAAAAAAAAACGTAGCTTCAAGAGGATTAGGCCTGCCCCAAATTGAGGAATTCTCGACCTCGACATGTGATATCGAAATGGGTGTAATCGCCTCTTGATATCACAATCTTGAACCTTGAAACCTGCAGACGATGGCGACGATGGCATCTTCATAAAGATCAACTAGAAGAACTGTCACAGTGGCCGTAGAGAAGCGTATGAAGGAGACCGTTTCTTCATTGCTGGATGAAGATAATCCCTTGGAAAGCGAAGAAAGTTCTGTATCCGATTATGGAAATTTTGAACCGAACTTCAGTGCCACCTTTGATGTCAGCGAAGTCTCAAGTGAGGCAGAAGAGTGAAGATAAGCAGAGTGTCAGTAATGCGTGGAGTCGTGGAGGTCGGAAGGATAAGAATGAAACAAAACGGAAACAAGACCCATCACCCCCCTCGAGGACCCCGAGGCACAACGTGTCAGTGGGTCCTGCACGAAGTAGAGCTACCAACCATAGGCGCCGAACCCAGGGGGGCAATGGGGCGCATGCCCCCCCAACATTATTTTTGGGGGGGCAATGCCCCCCCAAGATTGGCCAATATACTTCTCGAGTATGACTCTTCGAACATACAGTGCACAGTAATGCCCCCTCTTTTAATTTATTTTACTTTTTTTTCCCACCCAGGGTGGTATGAATCATCTCTTCTCCGGCTTGGTTGCATCTCTGCGAGGAGGTCAAAGGGATTTGGGAGAGAGGGGGGGGGATAGCCTGTATCGGACAGGTTGCTGCACGTGATTCTCCTGAGGCGCATGCGTTTCATCCAGGAGAGGGGAGAGAAGTCAGCGCTCTCTCCTTCCTTCCCTCACACGTCGTGCCTTACCCGTTCTTATTTAATCATTCTCCCTGGAGAAATGATTTCAGTGCACCATTTTGAACAAGTTCAAGTTTTCGATGGATCGCTTCGTGACTCGAAAATCCCGAGGATCTACGTCACAGCATGAAAGCGAAGGAGGGAATGAAGAGGGCAAGAAGAAAGGAAGCGAGCTCGAACTTGACATTGCCACCGATTCCCGTTCTGCACAGGGAAGGTTCGAAGGAGCATCAACAGTTAGGAAGTTTCGTGAAGAATGGAGAAGTCAGTATCCTTGGTTGATTTATGATGCAGAAAAGGGGA
>CAJPEV010004857.1:0-16501 GCA_905338385.1 Darwinula stevensoni
TCCGTTGCACGCGCCCTCATTTCACTTCACTGGGGAAAAGAGCCCCCCGCAATGGATCTGAACGATAAAGGTCGATGACATTTTCGTGAAACCACGTACGTATGTTGAACATGACATCCTGAAGCTTACCTTCCAATACTTAGTATGGTGTCCCATCTGTGGCCATGTGAAGTTCGGGACTTCTTGAGGGTCACCCGGTATTATTGATGCATGACAGAGTGAATCCAGATTGACCTCGCACGTCCTGACAAACCTTTACCTTAATCTTCGTTTGTACATGGGTATGCATGTGCGCGCGTGTGTGTGTGTGTGTGTGGGGGGGGGGGGGGGGGATATTGGCGATTTGGACGTAGGAGGGATCAACCTTTCCTCAAACTAAGTTAATAATATCTTGGTTGAAAGATTTAAGAAACTAAATGGATCTCAAGTTTGTGAGTTGTGGTCAGTAAACTTGGTGAAGTTTGAAGCCGTAGTGCTCCCTCAGGCGTTCACGAAAGTTTCACCCTGGAACAAGGACAACTGCCATTAATGCTAATTAATGGCATAGGGTAATCGATTAACTCTGGCGGAAGCACACCGTTGCGGATCAAATTTCTTTCCGAGCTCACAGCACCACCTTGATGTGAAACTTTCGCCTTCGTTTAGGCCTTATCTCGAATTTCTTCTGGTTTCCGCTTCACGTTTTTCCTCGGTTTCGTTTCCCATGGTTTTGCGGACCCAGTCGAGGAACGCAGCTCTCATAATGCGATAACCGCACTAGCACTTTCGCATATTTTATGTACAGGAAATGTGCCCCTCTTACCTCACCGCATGCATGAATTCCATCCTTGACAAGTTTCCTCGAAATGCTGGAACGCAATGAAAATTATGAGCGAATGACTCTCGGGAGATCAAATCTTTACACAAGGGGAGAAGCGGGAAACGTGTCAAATCAGATTGCGCGATGTCGAAGACGAGATTACGCAATGTTCATTCGGAGTCAATTACTGACCGTGGGATGAGTGGAGAGGAAATTCTACTGATGAGGGCTTCATGCCTGCAGTAATCGCTCATTCGGAAAAGCGTGTTTTTTCTTTGAGTGTAGGGGAGGGGGAATCTCTTGTTGTTTTCTTCGGGTGGGGAACCCCATTCGAGACCGAGAAAGTGGGAAGACCGTATATAAAGAATGATGTAGTTGTGGGGGTAACGAGCTGCTCACGAGCGCACACCAAAGACGGCCTGAGAGCATCCAAGCAAAGGTCGGCCCCATCGCTCACCGCACGAGAGATGGCCCGGACGACGAGGATCGGGTTGGCCCAGTCGGTCGGCTGGAGCCCGGCGAGCTCGAGCAGGGTCATGACGGCCGGGAGTACGGCGTCGTCGAATTGGCCGTACACCCAGGGCCGACCATACTGGCTCTTGAAGGTGCCGACCCAGATCTTCCCGGTGTCGTTGAGGACGTACTCTTCACAGTCTTCTGGTGCCTCCATGTAGACGCTGTCTCCTGGAACACGGGGGAGGCGTTGGGTTGGAAGTGGTGTGGGGGGGAGCAGGGGGGGCAGGGGTTGTGGGGGAAAGTACCTGAGCTCCATGGGTTGAATAGGATGTAGATGTCTTCCTTGACCTTATGTTCTTGGATGCCGGTGATGACGTTCGGCGTCTCGGTAAAGGTCCCCGTCTCGATTACCAGCTTCCAAAGGCCCACGGTTACGGTCGGCGGGATTTGTATCTGCAAGGAGGGCGTTATCGGTGCGTTACGATTTCACATCGTGCATTCTTCGCCGTTTCGAAACGGGAAGTGGCATTCGGGGAAGAACCTGAACGGTGACGGCGGATCCTTGGTGATCGTGGAGCCGAATGTCCCACTCGCCTTCGAGCGTGAATTCGGTTCTGTCGGTGAGCGTCAGGACCACTTTGGTCCCCTTGGGGAGGCTCGCCCGGTTCCCTGTAGGAAGACGGGTTAGACGTGAAATCTTTCCCGACGATTCGAAGGGGTTCATGCCGGTCCCTCACCGAAGCTGAAGACGAACTTGACCATGTCCCTCTCGGCCTCGTAATCCCTGTCTTTGAACCGGAGCGTCACGAAGAAGGCCTCTCCCCTCCGAAGCACGGGCGTCCCGTCGTAGACGAGCTCGTACGAGTCCGTGTGGTGGTTTTGGGCGTTCTCCATCTCGTGAAACTCCAGCGCTTCGACGAGCAATGTCTGGATCTCCGACTCTGCGACGGAAGAGCGACGATGGTCGCTAGGGCGTATTCGATTACGACGTGGACAGATTCGACCGATGGAAGTGCGAGATGATTACCTTGTGTGTCTTCTTCGATTCGTCTCTCGCTCTCTCGTCGTCTCTCGTAGTCCATAACGAATCGGGACATGAGGTCCCGTATGTAAGTGACGTTCGTGGAGCTGTACCGTACCCATCTCGTTGTGATTAAGGTTCTTCTCGTGTAACTTCCCATTTTCACCCTTGATCGTATCAAAATATAGATACGTCTGTTCTTATTTCCCAAAATATGATGAATGATTTAGAAAGATGTCCTAACGAGACAGGGCATGTTTCCAAATAACTGTTGAAACAAATAAACATGCCATAACGAGAGTGCTAGCCCAGGTAGCGATCTACCGTTACTGGGCTGGGCACTATACGTAGTTCTGGGATCATCCCCATCCGCCTTATTATGACACCATACTTAAAAGAAAGTTAAATAATAAATTAAAAGCTGGGATTTTTTACGTTGTAGGCTGACATGAATGGTCCTGGAGAATCTGAGTGTCCTACAGCATGGGACATAAGGGTAATGGGTGGAGCATAATATTAGACCCCCCTATTCAGAAAAATTGAACATCTGATAGGGTTTTTGAGACACACGATGACTAAATGATATCTAAAGAACATACAGTACACATGTAAGCATTATCATATTTGATCCCATTGGCTTGACGGACACGGTCTGGCAGATTAAGAGGGGAGTCTAATATTATGCCCCACCCCGTAAAATCTGGAAGATGCCAGATGAGGAATTTGAAGAGCCCGCCCAGCAACCCTGTCTATGCTGCCACGAGCAGCCGCTCTCTCCTGTTGTCCACTATGGATCCGTCATCAGCGAGGGCAGAAAGAGAGGTGGAAGTTTCACTGGTCGACTGATGCCTCGACCCAGACTGGAGGTTGCGCATGTGCACCGAGTCGAGTCGTCCGGTTGGCATGGAAACGTTGCCATGCGGACGGACACGGAATGAAATGAGGAGGTTCTCTACGTAGAAAACGTATCTCTACGTATGAAAGAAAAAACTAGAGTACCAGCCCAGGCACGGACCTGCCATTCCACTGGCCCCTATACCAATGGAATTATCTTTTCCGCCGCATCCTAATCATCCAACTTGGAAATAAATAAAAGCCGTCACTGCTTCGGTTGTCCTATGTGAAAAGGCCTGGAAAACTAGACAATGTTCTCTGTGTTTTATGCGTCTGGCTCGCGTGGAGATGGGAAAAGAGGATTACGTGTAGGATGCAAGATGCGGCAATTTCAAGCGTACGCTCGCAACCCTGTCCGCGCGGACCACAAACAGCTCCTATCTCATATTGTTTATTATGGATCCATCATCCGCGAGGGCTGGAAGGGAACTGGAGGTTTTTCTTCTCAGTCATTCCGACCTAGGCGGAAGGCTACACATGCGCAATGAGTCGTGTTGTCCGGTAGCTATTGAAATCTGCAGACAGACGGAACAAAAATAAAACTAGAGAGTACCAGCCAAGGTACAGAACTCCAGTGGAACTCCTTTTCCATTTACTTATAGGTCTTTCCATAGATTACTTCAGTGTAATCCGTGAATCTGGGCACTCGACATTCATCCATCCTAAAGACTATCGACAAACCATGTATTCCTCTCTCCAAAGATTGTCAGATGGAGGTGTCCTTCGGAGTGGCACTTGCTCGCTAGGCAGAAGGAGGGAGTAGGAAACATTATGAAACGCGTGCGACCCATTTTGAAAGTACGTGCCGCTCGTGCGTAACATTGTTTCGCAGGTACGAAAGTCAATGGGAAACACTGTACATCCCTCACTCGCTCTCCTTTTAGGGCGATACTTACTTGAATAAATAATAATAATTAAACGATACATAATCCTGTAGACATTTTCCTGTTAAATCAGGTAGAAGGTGCGATATTGTTACTTTTTGAAACCTTTTCCTGAAGGTTCAACTGTAGGCATATCATAAGCTGTTATACTAAAAAAAAAAACTTATCAGTGCACTTCTTGGAAGACATCAGTGCCCATGCCAGGCATACCTATGCAAAGTGGTTCAGAAGTCGTCAAAACCTCGCCAAAAGTAGAAAATGGAAGTTTACAAATTGTAAAATATACTACTTTTTATATCAGAGGTGTCCATTCATCACTAAAACAGCAAAATTTCTGAGTTCCTCCCTCCCCAATTGACGGAATTAGTACCCTACATTTTGGAAACGTCACAACAGGTACAAATGTAGTTTTGTTGTAGTGAGTTTCCTAGCAATTGCTATTCTGAAATAAAATGACGACTCATAGTAAGAGAATGAAAGTTATTTTGACGAAAGGGGCTGGTGAGTGACTTATTTTTCAATTAGCATTGTGAAAAATAAGATTTGTCTATAAATTGTGTAATCATTAAACTCATTCTGTAAAGAAATACTTTTTTACATACAGGGAATCGCCGGAAATTTGTGTGCCAATATGTGCAAAACATTTATTTTCTTAAAATGAGTCTCACATATGTATGTTATCCTCTCATGATAATTAGAGTTTCTCATATTCGCCCGTGTGGTTAGAGTGGCTAATATTATATTGCAATCTGCAACGTCGTTTTGCAAGCAACTATTCAACCTTTACAAGCAACTATTCCACTAATATGGCAAATCTCTTCCTTTTTTATCATGAATCAAAACATATGAATGAAACCCCCAATCCGGAAGCATACACTTTCACCTTCCGTTATATCGACGATCTAGTAGCTATTAACAACGCTTCTATTCAGGCAGAAATCGAGCACACTTATCCAGATTGCCCAGAAGTAGAGGAAACGGTATCACAAACGGTGCATTAGAACAGGTTCCAGTGATTGGGCTTTTTCCCATACCGTTTTTATATTTTATCCTAGACACTACTTATCCAGTTAATCGAGGTTGGGTCAGGTGTTATAGGCCTAATGCGTCAAGGCCAAGGCCTGAAGGTAGCAGAGGCAATCTGGGCATCGCTCCAGTCTGTCAGTGTAGGACACAGTTAACTGAATGCATGGTAGGGCCTTTTCCCTGGGCTACGTTTTTTCTTGTATAGGCTTGTTTAGCAGCTAGCCTTCCCCTCCTTTCTTCTTTTCTCTCATAGGCTTGAGCCATTCTGAGCCAAGCTCTCCCTCCTTTTCCTTCATAGGCTCTAGTCTACCATACATTTTAGTCTTGAGGCTGATCGGGTCAATCGATCGTTAACGGTCATACTGATAGACGAACTTAAGCCGTGATTGCCTCTGAGGCATTAGGTACAGTCTAACTATTTAATTCCATAGACCGTAGCACCTGGCAGTAGAAACTTTCTGGGTAGGGTTTGTTTGGACAGACTTGCGTCCTCAACCCCCTGATGACGCAGGCTGCCTGACAAATTTCTAGGATGAGATCCTTCGCTGTCCATTCTCTTTTTAACTTCCTTTAGCCTTGCCCCATATCTGCAGGCTGTTTTGCCATAGATTATTTGCTATATGTCCTCTTCTTCTGGGCTAGGAGCCGGTCATAGCCTGCCTGTTGCCTTGGGTGGCTATTGCTAGGAAAGGCGTCACTGTTTTACGTAAATTCAATCTATACGAGATCAATCTATATATATATATGTGTGTGTGTGTGTATAGTAATGGACCTAATATTAAAGAAAGATATTGGCTAAATAGGCAGTTACCTGGCTGGGCAATAAACTGCCCCCAACCAAGGTGCACAGATAGAGTAAGAGAAGTTATTTGGTGCCGAAATTGCTCGAAACTACCCAAGGGCAACAGAAAATGCCCAACCTTTGGACCCAGAAGCGTGGGACTTAGAGATGACAGTCCAAGTTATTAGAGACAGCCTGCAGGTATGGGGCAAGGCTAAAGGAAGTTAAAAAGAGAAGGGACAGCGAAGGATCCTATCCTTGAAATTTGTCAGGCAGCCTGCGTCGTCAGGGGGTTGAGGCCACAAGTCTGACTTACAAACCCTATCCAGAGAGTTTCTGCCGTCAGGTGCTACGGCTGTAGAGGTAAAGAGTAGAGGTAGTACTTATGCCCCAGAAGCAATCCCGGCTTAAGTCCATCTGCCAGCGCCACAATTAAACAATCGATTAGCTCGACCAGCCTCACAGCTGAAATCCATGGTAGACACAAGCCTAGAACGGAATGAAGCGAGAGCATGGCTTGGGAGAGCTCAAGCCTATGAAGGAAAAGCGAAAAAAGGGGGGAGGGCTAGGCTTAAAACAAGCCTATCAAAAGAAAAGTGTAGCCTGGGAAAGGCCCTACCATGCATTCAGCTGTGTCCTGCACTGACAGATTGGAACGATGCCCAGATTGCTCNGGAATATTCGAGTTCATTCGTGAGTTGATCTAAAATCTCATTCACTCGAATTGATAGATTTCTGATGCATGTGCTGACTGAGCTGGTGATGAACCGAAATTTTATTGGATTTTTGTGAAATTTGGTGTTTGCAAAAAGGAAAGGTATTTTTGTGCTCTTCGAATCTATTTTTATTCCATTTTCAGAACAGGCACTAAACATTTTCTCTTTTGCTTTCTCAAAACTTATGGTTTGCTCTTGAAATGTAGGGCTGTTCAAAATTTCATCTTTCAGTATTTGGCCATAAAACGTTGGCAAATGAAGGCAAAATTATTGTTGCCTTATCAACAGTGACGATCAAAAATTTTTTGGGCATTTCCTGTAGGAGATCTTTGAATTTTCTGTAGGAAATATCTAAATAGCCTTTTTGGGGTACTTGACCTGAAACTTTCAATTTTCTCTTTAAAAGCTTGAAACACTTTTATCTTCCATGGATGAAAAAAGGCGTCATAGGTTCCAGTTTGAAAAGAAGCTCGAGAAATATAAGATTGGATATCCGTGTGGATTTGCTCGATTAATTCCTCCTTGCTAAACCTATGATTAAACCGATATTTTGCTCCTTGTATGAATATAGCTTTAAGTTCTCTATTGTTTAAAATATCCAAATCTCCTGTAATAATGTGTTCATGATTTCTGTCAATAAACACATGATATTCTGGTTGCTTGCAAACACAGGGTAGTTCGCTGAGCCACACAGATTAGACAGGCCTTGGTGGAGTCTACAAAACAAGTAATAGTTTTAGCTTTTATCAAGGAAGAACCTTTGGTACTCGTGGTAGATGCTGGCCTTGGCAAGGTTTCCTATGGACTCATTCGTGTTCAAACCGAGGGTAGAAATGCTGACATTTATCCTAGCTTTCATGAAGTATTGAGGGCCGAAAAGGCCTGTTACTCTGATGGAATCGCGATTACTAAGACTAGAGGCAAAGTTAAACTTCAGAAACTCCTTCATCATACAAGTGCAGGCATATTACTTCCTGAACAATCTGTCTTAGAATGCTTACAGTTCGAAAACATCGAAAGGATCGTCATAATGAGCAAATGGGTTTTCGATAGGGCAGCTGGGCGGTGTTTAGAAACAACGATACCTTGAAACAGAGGCAAACTTAGGGCAGGAAAGTACGAAGGGCGCACCAAAAGTTTCGAGACTCTGAAGGAAACTTGATTCGATTTTCGTGGCAAACACATTAAGAAAATTATAGCCAATGTGTAACACATACGCAAGGCACGTTCAGAAGTACAAGTTGCCCTCTCTTTTTATTAACAAAATACAGGCCGTGAAAGGAACACATGCACCAGAAATTACAGACGCGACAACACATTCAATCATCTTGTAGATTATCATGAACCCTCTCCACGTCGTCCCCTTTGTGGTGGACACATTTCTGACACCGCGATTCAAGCTTGCGGATTGATGCCCTGAACCGCTCCTTGCCGACCCTGTTCAGCATTGTCTTCGTTTCTTTTATAAGCTTCTCGCGAGAATTGAATCGCCTGCCACTCTTTGTCACTTCGCCCTCTTCCCAGAGATGAAGAAACACTTGCGTGGCAGGCGATTCAATTCTCGCGACGAGCTTATAGAAGAAACGACAGGCAGGATAGTATGTGAACGCTGATAGATGTGGAGAATTTGCAATGAAGACTGCTGAACATTTTGTTGCCAAATAACCATGATATTACATTACACAAAGTCCTGATGTACAGAAAGTCAGCGATAGAACATCTACTTCTGCCAATGGGGACGGCGAGTGAAGAAGCTCAAGAGGCATGGAATAAAAATTTCAAGAAGTTGAGGAGGGATAATTCAAGGAAAATGTCTCTTGAGCAGACGAACGAGGATTTTCGTCTAATGCTACTGGCCTCATCTGATCCATTGATTTATAGTATGTAGCAATCGCAGAATGCGAAGCAAAAGCCCTCGCCATCTGAAGTCATTGCAATGCTGAAGCCGTCAGGAATTCATCAGTTCATCAATCCCGCTCAGGAAGTTGATGAAGAGATGGTGAATTCAGAAGATAGCATGTGAAAATCATATTTTCATTCGTTTTCACTCTGTAAATTGTTGGAAAAGGCTTATTCTCTCAACTAAATACACGTTATACTTTTATGTCAGTCAAAGAGGAAATACATTCGGTGCAATATATTTTTATATGCTGGAACCATTGAGTGTCTTCTGGCCACATTTAACGAGCCCCGGAACTACTGTGCCATGGTGGGACTAAGGAAAATATAGTCACACTGTTGGAAATTTCCTTTCTAATCAATATTGCACATTCTATTACCTAGAATCGCTTGATGGGAAGAAAAATTGGGTTCTGCATTGAATGGACTAGCTGTAACCTGGAATTTCTACCAATGATTGCCGAATTAGTACAAGCTATGCTTTAGAGTATGTGGGTTGCTGCCACACTCACCCCAATACCACAAAGACACAATTTCTGTCTCACCGACCATGAAAGAGTTATCACCATATTTTAATGTACTGACGCATGGTGGTGCAATTAATGTACCACCTGTTTGTGATGTTGCTTTGAGGCAGCATAGTGGTTTATTTCCAGAATCACTTTGCATTATCACTTTGCTACTACTTGTTTCTCGCTGCTAACAATTGGCAAAGTGTGTTATATTCCAGATGTGTTCTTCCGACTTCATTATCTTTTATTAGGCGGTTTACTTTTTTACTGTATGAGAGTGGAATGCATTTTTTGTCATTCTGATTACACTAATCATTCCTAGGTCTATTTGTGGTAATAATTTATTTTTTCTAACTTTTAAAGTCATTTTATAATGCAGCTGCAGATAAAATGAACTCTATGAATAATAAATCAACACGTATTTGTAAGAATACAACATTTTTACCTCCATGCACCGTGCGACCAAATACCACCATAGCCTCAAAGTACTGTTCTCAGAATTCTAATGCATGAATTATACTCATGGAAACCAAATTGATTATGTAAATTCATGTATCTAATTGCGATTTTTTCTGAAATGAAAGGCACCTGCCGAAAGGGATTTTCTTCCTGAACTGTGCATGAAAGAATTAACCGCATCAATACCAAACATTGGTCAACACGACATGAGGTCTCTTACATATTCTTGTATATTTCTAACAGCAACACACTTTCAGGAAATTAGATCTACATTGGAATGAGAGTGAGAATTGCTTGACACCGTGAATTGTTGATGTGAGTGCTTACCTTTCCTGACAGAAATGGACAGATGCTTAGAACAGACGCTAGTTTCTGAGATACACTCGAAATGCAATTCTTCTCTAGAAAATGGTTGTATATCCTATGACTAGAACTCAGAGGCAAGCCTTGTTTCAAGCTCCTCCCCTCTCCATTTAGAACCATCCCATTTCCCGTTGGCTTCTGAGATACCTATGATCCCTCCAAGCTCCGTCCTTAGAGTACCAGTGATAACAAAATCCAACCGTGGATTCTTCCATGGCTTTCATTGTCGAGGGCGAGAAAGGAATGCGTGCAAGCTACCTTAACGAGCTGGCAGATTGAACCACCCTCATAATATTTCATCTGCGCATCGATTGATGAAATTCCCATCGTGTGATTGATTCCAGGGAAGGAAATCCTCAAAGCTTTTATCCTGATGACGGTCGATGAGTATATTCTCGTTCATGGATTCTGAAACTATAAAAGGAGAAATATTAGAATACTAGCTAGGTGGTTTCCCCGAAGGGCAAACTCACTCGCGATGGACGCGCCTTCAGCGCGAACTCAAATCTGAGAAAATCATTAATGCATTCATAGCATTCGTTTACGACACTCACGTCTACTTATTCAAACTCCTTGGGTTACATGTACATTTCACTATGGCTTGAAGTTACTTCTGGTTTTGTGAAGTCATAGTCAGCCCAATGTTGGCAACATTAGGCTAGGTGGGATTATTCCTTTCCCTCCAAAATGACTTTTTGAGATTGGTCCTTTATATAATGGGGAGATCAGGCAGGTTCATAGCTTTCGTGTCAGGTCATGGTCTTCGATTTCCTTTAAAAACATGTATGTGATCCAACCATCCAAGCGATGAAATATGGCACCTTATTTCTTTCTGTATCTGTAATAGTTTAGGAGAAAAAAAGCTCCAGCTTTTGGTATCTGCAGAAAATGGATTGAATGTTTAATGTTTGGGATGGAGAGTGAAACTAGAGTAACAAAAGGCAAAATCGCATTTCATAACCCTCGTTCGCTAACTGGCTCCCTGCTCGCGAACTGGTGCCACACCCCGGATGAAGTTAGTCATAGAAGGTGCGTGCCCTGAGGGGATTGAGTTAGCAGGCCTATATGTAACCCATGGACAGACGCAGAGGGCAACACCAATCTTGCCCAACCCATTCGTATCGAGGAACTTCTCGGCCCATCTGACGGAGAATCATCTGCCTTAGCCTGACGCGCTAGGCCATCGATCTATGCCGTTGTGTCATTGGTGAAGAGAAGGGCACGAGTTGACGCGTACCGGTACGCTTGCAGATGCGAAAGAGTTTTATTTCATTTCTGGCAGGGAAACGGTAGATGATGTTCCATTGACATTGCGACATAAGGTTCAATCCACTTATGGACGCCTATTCCAATGCTATGCACACATCAACGAAATGGGAAGGTATAGCTACAGGCTGCATTTACGAAATGACGCGTTTCTTATTAGACAGTTGTATGAAACCTTTAGAAGAGTTTGAAAAAAGGACTCTCATAGAGTCCCTTCGCCAGAATATATAATTAACGATTAAGTTCCCTATAGTAGAGATGGAATTATCGCCTTGAAACTCAGAAATAATGAGCTTATGTGTCTGCTGCCTAGCCACCCCAGATGGAGGTGTAGATCTACACCATTTTCATGAACATGTTCCTCAGTCATTGCAGGGAGTGTGTGTTATTGCTTCTTTGTTCACTCCAGAGGAATTTAGACTTCGGAAGGGGGTTGGGGTTGAGGTGTACACGCCTGGGGACTAATTTCGCAGGCCCAGACCTACCCTATGGATGGACGCTTGGGCCAATACTTCTCTCATACACACTCTTCCTCCAAGGAAACGGGATGGTAAATAAATAGCTGTTGACTTGCATATACTACAGATACAGTTCGACATTGGAGGTACTTGCCCCGAAAGGAATGATTCAACAAACTTATATCCAACCCTTGGACGTATGCTCAGACCTACATCGAGGAACCTTTCGGCCTATCTGAACCTATTGCCTAAGCATGCGGTGCGAGGCCTTTGTCCTACGCCTTACTAGGTCATAGGCTAGGTAGATGCGTACCGGTATGCTTGTGGATGCGAATTGGTTTCATATACAGGGTTAGTCAAAATTATGTTAACACTTAAATGGCGGAAATCATTTATTCACAAAACATGATTCATGTGTGTAAGATGATTTACAGGACAGTCTCAACCTGTTCGCCATCATGTTCAACACACAAAAACCAGCGAGCAACAGTACTATTTAAAGCCCGTACACACATTTCGCGGGGAATAGATACCACAGTCCGTATTCTGTCCTGTAGGTCGTTGATATCACGAACTTTCCTGCTATACACGCGCTCCTTCACCATACCCCATAGCCAGAAATCACAGGGTGTCAAATCAGGGGAGTGTGGAGGCCACGGCAATGGTCCACCACGACCTATCCATCGACCTGGAAAGGTGTGGTCCAGATAAGCACGAACAGTACGGGCAAAATGCGGCGGTGCGCCATCCTGTTGGAAATACCCCGCCAATCGGATCTGTGGAGCATTCCACACGAACACGCTTTTGCGCCACTGTCAAAGCTTGGACGACTTGGATGTGGTACGGTTGCATCCCGAGGTCTTGTGTCAAGATTCGCCACACTGTTTTTTGCGGAATCCCTGTTTCCAAACTGCACCGTCTGGTCGATTTTGATGGACTCTGCAACATGGCTTGCTGCACAACAGCAATGTTCAATTCACTTCTACCTGTTCTGGGCCGTCCCGCATTTCCTCGGTAGTTGTCTGCTACCGATCCAGTCTTCACAAACTTTGCGTAGACACGATAAATCGTTAAACGGCTTGGCGGGTCTCGTCCTGCAAATCGTTCCGCAAAATTTTGACGAACTACAGTCGGCGAACGATACACTTCCATCAAGCTTGCAACCACTCTTCTTTGCTCTAGTGTTAACGATAAATCGTTAAACGGCTTGGCGGGTCTCGTCCTGCAAATCGTTCCGCAAAATTTTGACGAACTACAGTCGGCGAACGACACTTCCATCAAGCTTGCAACCACTCTTCTTTGCTCTAGTGTTAGACGTACACCATGGGTGACAGATTATCTGCAGAAGAAAAATAATCCAGTAGTGTTAACATAATTTTGACTCACCCTGTGTTTTGTAGCAGGGAAACTGCAAGGAAGATTTTCCATCATATCTATGCTCACACTTCAACGAAACGGGAACGTAAATAGCCATAAGCTGTATTCATGAATAACGTATTTTCTCACGGACAGCTGCATGTAGCCTTAAGAAGAGTTGGAAGTGGGCACTTATTTAGAGTTTTTGTCCCCGAACATAGATATATATGGTTTCGTGATTTCGATGCAAAGAAGAGTAAGAGGGTGATGACCCCAGGCAGGAAGTAGTCAATATAGAAACACTAAACGACGCACTGAATTTTCACTTGGTGACCCTCATGCTGGAAGTTATAAGACGTCTCTAAGAACATTTGCTAAAACAAATTTTTTTTAAAGATGGAGCGCCGAAGGCGCGTGAATTGCCAAACCCATCAACCAAGGGGTTTGAATGCGTCAATAGGGGAAGCTTCGAAAACGAATGCTCTATATGCATTCGTAAGCCACCACTTAACTTACATTTTCTCCAGCGAAACGGGTCGGAAAAAAATCGCCGCAGGCATTACGATTCAATAGGCTTTACTTCAAAGGCGCGAGAATTGAACCCATGAGCAAAGGAGTTTGACCGCATTTCTAGGGGTGAGCGTCGAAACGGATGCCTTAGATCGCAGAGCGCCAAAGGCGCGTCCATAGCGAGCTTGTTTGCCCGAAGGGCAAGCAAACTCGCTAGTAACAGATATTGGTCATGGGGCACGCGGATCGCGAGTTTGAGATTTCCGCTCCAGACAAGGACATAATTTTTTTTCACTCTGGCGCCAGCCAACAATATGATCAGTCGACTTCTGTGATGCAGCGATGAAGTGAACATTTTAACGGGAGTCGAACTTGGATCAAATCTGTTCTCTGTACCGCATCGGTACTATTTGATGGACGCAGCAGACCTGCGCCCGGTATCTCTTGTGGGAATTTGTTCAAACATAAGTATTTCATTTCTTGATCAAGTCCTTAATAGTTCACACTTACAGGTCGCGAGGGTGGACACCCATGATACTGAAGATCGTAGTACCGCAGTTCCAACCATGTTACAGGGGCTTCCTTTGAGAGTGACCAAGACGAACCAAAAACCAGCATGACTGCAATCAGGATTGCGATAGTCAACATGCTCACAGGGTGAATTTTGATAAGTTGTCCACTGTGGCCGGACAATCCGATGTTTCTGGGTGCGTCGGACCCCGTCATTCTACATCCAGACCTATCGCCCTGCTTGCCACCGACCATAGCGTATTCTCGGCGCGATGCCCTAAGGGCAGACCAGGAGTGAAATCGAACTGTGAACGGGCTTGGCAACGGACTCGGAACATCGGGACTAGGAATGTGCTGACTCTCGGCGGTAAGGAGCCTGAACTCGTGGAAGGGCCAGGAGGAGACCACTAGATATAGTTGACCTGGCCTCAACCAAGAGGAAAGGCACCGGTTCCATTACCATAGACAACGGATGGACCCTCTATTGGAATGAAGTTTACTCGACCATACTTGCTCGGGCGGGAATGGGGATTCTTATTAGTACCCATCTAGCTGACAGCGTCATCCAACGATAGATGAAAGATATGAGGAAGAGTGAAAACATCCAGCGAGTTGCACTCTGCAGAGAGCGCCAAAAGGGGTTTTCTAGTTAGGGTAGTATTTAAGGCAAGGAATGCGCGACCTGCGCGAATGGACGCGGTTTCGTCTTCCTAACGCTCAAGCTTCACCATGAAGTCATTTATGCCAACCTCGTTCTAGGTACAATTAATAGGAAGGCTACACGATCAAAACGCATAGGAAATACCTATGGTGTCTTGGCACCTCTCGATTTGTTGTATTCTATAGTCCCATGTGTTGCATTTCTCCTTCCCTTTTCGGCATACAAAACATTTTTTAAAAATCTGAATGTGAATGACAAACGATCTCGTTAAAGTCGCGTTCAAAAGGCATCTGGAAAAGGTAAACATCAGACGCCAACCCATCAGGTTTTCGGCATAACACGGAGCAAGTCCAGACGAGGCAACCGAGCCGGTGCCACTCGTACGGGACGGCAGGTTCCATAATTCGTGATTATGAAGCTGGAATGAGCAATAACTTTTATGAACGCCCCCGGTCTAAGAATTGCGAGATCACACTCATCACTTAGCCAGTCCCCATTCGATTCCAAGGTCCTTTTGAAATTATGAGTACTCAGGCAAAGGAATTCAGTTATCTGATTCTAAATAAGATCTCGTCCGGGAAATTTTCTCCCGACAAAGTAGTTTGCGTTTTTTCTGGCATGTTACCGTATTTGAGAAAGCCTCTCAAAACTCCAGAGAGTAAAAGTCACGCGGCGTCATTCTTATCTTCCTGAAAACGGCAACGGACGACCGTTCACGGGCCTCTTCCCCATGTTTACTTAGACACCTCCTCCTGATGCCCTGTATTTGAAGTGGGGTTGATATCTGCGGGAGTGGCTCCCATTGTTCAGAAGTGAGTGCTAGATGAGAGGCACGGTTTCTCGAATTGGAGGACTCCCCCGTGCTCTTCACTGTATCGCCTCCTGATAACGCGGAGATTGCGCCATCGGTGGCTTTAGATCCCTTCTTAATTAAAAAGAAATTGGAGAAACCAAGTGTTCGACTCCGACAAAATCGGCTCCAATCATCTTTTGGTTGCTAGAGAGCTAGATGTAGAGCATGCTTGAGCTGGATAGAGAAATTGTTCGAGCATTAAATTCATGTATTTGGGAACCTGTTTTGAAGAATTAAGGACAAAGTTACGAACATTTAACTCAGATCCAAACCCTTTTTTATGAGAGATTTTCCAGCAAAATTGGCTCAATCGAAAAATGAATTTCAGGGCTTTCCAAAATGTGCATATTTGTATATTTGCTTAGTTTGCTCTATTGGGTGCAAAGATACACCCTCTGAAAAAAAAAACAGACCACCTGCATCGGCAACTCCAATGAATGCAGCAAATTATTGGATTTCCGCACTGCACTCGTCCGAGATATGATTGAAAAGTACATGGGTAAGAACATTATTTGGCCCAGTCCTGGTACAGCAACTAGTAAGAGAAAGAGAGAAACTACGCAGTCGAACGTCCACATTCTTACACACATTGGTGGAAACCAACTGCAAAGGAGGTAAAGCCAACAAGACGCTGCAGGATGTGCCCAACTAGAAGCGAGACGCACTTTGATTGTGTCAAGTATTGAAACACTTACCTTCATCGGGATGTGTGCTTCCGAAAATGGCCCGCATAACCAATCTACATCAATTAGCAAAATGGGCAGTCTTTCATGAAAGTTTAATGAGTTTCTATTCATTACCTTAAATTCTATAGCAGCTTTAGTGTTAGTACTTTCGGCTAATTTATATAAAAATATGGACGCCGAAATGACAAGATCCACTTTACCTCTCCTGGATCTCTATGGCAGCTCTCGCTAATGAAACCTATATAGAGGGAAATAGGCATAGTCCCCCACCCCCCACTTTCCCAATATTCAGCTACTGCCTGCATGACGTGTCTCTGCGAAGGCGGCCTTTAAGGTGGTACGGGAAGGAAAATCGATGGGTCTGGGATTCAAAATTTTATCCGTAATTCTT
>CAJPEV010004858.1:2849-15918 GCA_905338385.1 Darwinula stevensoni
TCCGCTCCCATGCGACACTGCTCGCATGAGAACGGAACTCGGAAGCCGGATGCAGACGTGGACACAGGAGGCTCTCGCTGCGATCGCAGCGAGGGGACTTCGCTGGATCGCAGGAGAAGGCAAGGGACGCCGCTGTGCTGCTCTGCAAGAACCTGGAGCATTAACCCCGAGTGTGACTCGGGGATACCGCTCCTGGCAGCGAATTTTTACCCAGAGTCACACTCGGGATTACCGCTAGCCAGGTTAAGGAAATAATAAATTTGGATGCAACTATGAGTCATATGCTTTACAGGCGTAGAATTATTGGGTTAGCGCAACAATTGAAATCCAAGCGTGTTCAAAAATGCTTTAAGCACCTCACGTTGTTCCATCGAAAAAGTATGCAACACAATATTATCCTGCCCTTGTGTAGACTTGATGTATATGTGCAACGCAAATCGAAGGCTGCACCTGCCGGTGCTAACTCAAAAGTATTTCTAATTCGACGAAATTGGTGAAACTAAGCATATCCAACAGCGATATCGATTCGTAGCTAGAGTACGAATTGTGAAAAGAGAGCATCGTCGTCATAGCATCACCCACAGGAGGGAATGAAATTCATAACTGAATATTTCTAAATGCAGAATTCTCTTTTAAACCAAGCGATTTCAGCTGCAATATCGAATTGTGAGAAGATAAATAATGAACGGTCGAAATAGGCAGACTTGCGAAAAGGCAGCACCTGTCGGTGGGAATCATAGTAAAACAAATGAATATTCAATAATAATTCAATGATATTTGCGAAACCAAGCGAATCCAGCAGCGATATCGAATCGAAGCGAGATAATATTTGTATTGTGAATAATATGCGAATATTTCTATTTAAAGAATTCTTGTGAAACAGAGTGAACCCAGCAGCGATATCGACTCGAGGCAATATGTCTAATTTGTTAAAAAGAGAGCATCGTCGTCAGATCATCACCTGCAAGTGGGAATAAAATGCATATAAGAATATTTCTATTTGAATCATTCTCGAGGAACTAAGTGAATCCAGCTGCAACATCGAATGGCAGCGAGATTTTGTTTGCTTTGCCAAGAATGGAGAATTATTGTCATACTACCATATGCAGGTTGGAATCACATTAGCACAAAATAATTCCTAATCTAATGAAGTTCGTGAAAGCATGTGTATCCATCAGCGATATCGAAACGTAGCATGTTAGTGTATGAATTGTTAAAATGAGAGCATCATCGTCATAGCATCACCTGGAAGTGGGAATGAAATTCATAACTGAATATTTCTAAATGCAGTATTCTCGTCAAACCAAGCAATTTCAACTGCTATATCGAAATGTGAGAAGATAAATAATGAACGGTCGAGATAGACGGACTTGCGAAAAGGCAGCACCTGCAGGCGGGAATAAAATGCACATCATTATATTTTCATTTGTCACATTCTTGTGAAACCAAGTGTATCCAGCAGCGATATCGAATCGTTGCGAAAGACTTTCTATGCCTCGTAAAAAATAGAGAATTATTGACTTACCACCTACTGTAGGTGGGTATTACATTAACATATAAGTTATTCTAATTTAATAAAATTCGCGAAATCAAGTGAATCCAGCAGCGATATTGAATCGAAGCGAGATAATGTTTGCCTTGTTAAAGAGAGAGCATCGTTGTTAGAGCATCAACTGCGAGTGGGAATGAAATTCATATCAGAGTATTTCTAAACATAGAATTTTCGTTAAACCAAGGAAAATTCCTGAGAAAAAGAAATTGAATCCAGCTCGATATTGAATGGCTGCAAAACAAATAATGAACAGCCGAAATACGCGGACTTATGAAAAGGCAGCACCCGCAGGTGAGAATCACATTAACACAAAGGAATACCTAATTCCATAAAATTCGCGAAAGCAATTGTAGCCAGCAGCAATATTGAAACGTAGCTAGATAGTGCATGAATTGGGAAAATCGTATCGAAGCGTGATAATGTTGTATTGTGAGAGAACATCGTCGTCAGAGCATCACCTACCGGTGAGAATAAAATGCATATGAGAATGTTTCTATTTGTTACATTCTCAAGAAACTAAGTGAATCCAGCTGCGATATCGAATGGTAGCGAGATTTTGTTTGCCTCGCCAAGAATGGAGAATTTTTGTCTTACCACCATATGCAGGTTGGAATCACATTAGCACAAAATAATTCCTAATCCAATGAAATTGTGAAAGCATGTGGATCCAGCAACGATATCGAAACATAGCTTTAGAGTTATAGCTACGTAGCTATATCTATATAGTGCATGAATGGTTAAAATGAGAGCATCGTTGTCATATCATCACCTGCAGGTGGGAATGAAATTAAAAACTGAATATTTCTAAATGCAGCATTCTCGTAAAACTAGGTGAATCCAGCTGCGACATCGAATCGTGGCAAGATACATAATAAATAGCGGGAATACGTGGACTTTCGAAAAGGCAACACATGCTGGTGGGAATAAAATGCATATCAGAGTATTTCTAATTGTAGCATTCTCGTGGAACCAAGTGGATCAAGTTGTGAGATCATATCGTAGCTAGATATTCTATACATTGGTAGGAATAGATCATTTTTGTCATATCACCACCTGCAGGTGGGAATCACAAAAGGATTTCTAATTCCATGAAATTTGTGAAACCAAGTGAAAACATCAGCGATATCGAATCGAAGGTAGATAATGTATGTACTGTTAACGCTAGATATACCGCCACTCTTGGTCTACGCCGATTTCGGCGTTATATCGAGGGTGGCGCTACATCGAAATGCGCGACTTGTTTTCCCCTCTATGTCCTCTTGTTCAAGCTATATCCCCAGTAGCACATAACATTGAATTAACATGGATTCAATGTTGACTCAACATCCGGATGTTGAATCAACGTTGAATCAATGTTGTTTCAATGTTATGTGCTACCAGGGATATAGCTTTTCCAAGCAACATCCCACTTGTGAAATATCGGGAGAGACAAGTTTCGACAGAGAACTAGGGATGTGGATGCCAAGACAGCTTTTTTGTTTGACTTTCTAAGTGCCACAACATGCCAATTCTTGAAAATACTTGAAAAGTATAGGTCATATATGCTGATCGGTTCCTACCCTTCTCGACCTTCCGGTCTTCATTAATATTTCCGTCACTATTCAAGCGCAAATCCAAATGGCTCGATAAAAAATTAAAGAATGGCTTAAATAGGGCTGGTTGGGGAAGGACTCGTTTAAGTTCAACTGTGATTTGCAAGTGCAAAGCGTACAACATACGAAGCTGCTGGGAAAAGAGGAGCTCACCGGAGACGAGTAAGCCAACCACAATCGTTCTGACTCCAGTCTGAATGGGGTTAGGGCTACTTCATGAAAATTTAGTCCTAGTCGGAACAGTGGGGCACGCATACCTTTCTGAGACATTTAAGTATTTTCTTAACATATGATTCGATTGAAAAGTAATTTTTTACACCCCAAGTGTAAAACCATGACAAAAGACTTTGCAGAGTAGATATTACCCATTAGGAGAGCGGCTAGTATTGACAAATGAACATGTGATTGATACTGCGTGAAAGGAGTGGCAAGTGTGGCAATCATCGGTTGTCATTTTGATAAATTCTCATACTTTTAATCGTCCTAGAGCGTGAGTGATTAAAAAATACTGAGTTGACGTTGGTAAGATAAACAATATACGTTTCGTACAATCGACATGAAAAAGACGAAATAGGACGAAAGCGCGACACTCCACCCTCGGTGTCATAGCTGTCAACATATGTATTGCAAATTTGAACAGGTTAAACACATTGAATGCGTATTCCAGTCAATAATTCCAGTTGGTGATTCTAGTCAATTATTCCAGCTGGTGATTCCAGCCTGGATAAGAAAGCTGGATTCAGCTAAGTTCCAGCAGATATTTTAGATAGTTCCATTAGTAAATTTGGATCTTTTCCGTATAGTTCCCAGAAAGAAACCTAACTGGTTTCCAGCTGGAAACTAATGGTTTTTTGTTTTTAATGTTTTTTAGCTAGGAAACTACTTGATCCAGGCTGGAGTTAAATAAGGTTTTAGCCGGAAGTCTTCATGATCCAGTTTGGAGACGAGCTAAGTGTAGCAAAGTAGCAAGTGTACACTCAAGTGTAGCAAAATCGGTACACCAGAGATCGAGAATGATAAAGGTCTTCAAAGTTCCTAAATATGATTGAAAATACAGAGCCTTCAGCAATTTAGCGTCGAAACAATTATTTACCTCGTCGGATTTTCACCGAGTCCCTCCTTGTTCATTCTCTTTGTGTAACACAGGAATGTTTCTGCAGCTATTTCGACAAATTCCAGCTTCTGAGCTGGTGAGGAATACAAGTTAAAGCCAGCTTGTACCAGCTAGTAACACCTTTTTCCGGTCAAAACACATACTGGATCCAGCCTGAATTTTTGACTGGGATTGTAAAGGGGTGAGAAAATCTCTGCACTAATTTGTAAGGAATTTCTCAGCATGACATGAAAGACATGCAGGAATGCGCGAAAGCCTTCATACCTTGGTGATTATGTTATCGTCATCGTCCATTATGTCATCGGTAACTCCGGAAAAAAGGTAGTATTCATATTATAGTATGCATTTTTCTAGGGAAAACAGTGCTGAATAATATGAAAAAGTGATTCACTGGTAATTTACCGGTAAGATTACCGGTAAGCAACACTGTGGTAATTACCGGTAAACCGGTAACGTTACGGTGATGTTACTGCCACTCACATCTCTAATCATAGCGAAATAATGTTTGTATTGTTAAAGAGTCAGAACCTCACCAGCAGGTGGGAATAATGCATATCAGAATGCTTTTATTTGCTGCATTCTCGAGAAAATAAGTGAATCCAGCTGCGATGTCAAATCGTAGCGAAATCATACTGGTATTTTTAAAGAGAAAGCATCATCGTCAGAGGTGAGAATGATACTCATAGAAGAGTAATTCAAATTTCAACATTTTCGTTGAACCAAGCGAATCCAGCAGCGATATCGAATCGTAGCGAGACATTCTATGCCTCGCAAAGAATGGAGAATTTTTGACATTCCTGCAGGTAGGAATCACATGTACACTAAAGAATTCCTTATTCCATGAAATTCACGAAAGCCAGTGTATCCAGCGACGATATCGAAACGTAGCTAGATAGTGGATGAATAGCGAAAAAGAGAGCATCGTCGTCCGTCAGGTGAGAAATTCATAGCCGAATATATCTATTTGCTGCATTCTCGTGAAATCAAGTGTATCCGGCTGCGATGTCGAATCGTAGCGAGATATACTCTGCCTTGTCAGGAACGGAGAATTTTTGCCATACCACCACTTGCAGGTGGGAATCACATTCACACAAAAGAAGTTCTAATTCCATAAAATTTCGTGGAACCAAGTGAATCCAGCAGCGATATCGAACCGAAGCGTGATAATGTATGTACAGTTAACGCTAGATATACCGCCACTCTTGGTCTACGCCGATTTTGGCGCTACATCGGAATGTGCGGCTTTAAAATGGAAAATTTTCGATATAACTCAAATGTAAAGTGGAATTAGCAAAAAACATCCATTTTAATTCATCTATGCTGCCAAAAACTTCACATCTTAGAAATATTATTCACAATCTTTTGCTGGCTTTCGGCAGCATATACCTCCTTGGAGCGACACACTTTCACTTTCCCCTGGCACTTATGAATGCCCTTCTCTCCATTACTGGATAATGAACATATTTAAACAATCGTTTGGAGACCTTGGAACCGAAGAAGGAGTTTCCATTCTCCAAAAGAAAGGAGAGATTAAGTCTGATTAAGAGACCCTTTACGCCCCCTCAAATACCTGGCCTCCGTGCCAAAGCTAAGTCATCCCTCACAATCTCGTTATCAAACGATCAAATGGAAAGGCTGACAACATGTCATTTTTTCCCACGAAGGTAGTTGTTGGTATTATAGCTGGTGCGGTATGCTGCTTGGCGTTATATCGTGTACGACTTACGTCGAATTAGGCACGTTTGTGCAAGGCAAGGTATTGGCGGATGACGTCTTGCGAGGGTGGAGCTCTAAAGGGGGAGCTTATGGGGAACATTCGTTCTTAGGAAAGAGTTGGCGCTAAGCGAGAGTGGCGGTATTTCGGGTGGCGCTGTATCCAGGGTTGACTGTATTGTTACAAAGAGAGCATCGTCGTCAGAGCATCACCTGCAGGTCGGAATGAAATTCAAAACTGAATATTTCTAATTGCAGCATTCTCGTGGAACCAAATGAATCAAACTGCGATATCGAACCGTGGCAAGAAATATAATGAATAGCTGAAATACGTCCACATACGAAAAGGCGTCACCTGTAAGTGGGTATCGCATTAATACAAAAAATTTTCCATTTCCATTTTTCTACTGAAGTCAGGTGATAAAAACGCAGTAACCAGTAGAATAAAACCCTCCAAATTCATTCATCAAGGGAAAATTCCGATGAATCACGATAGATGCCTTACCAAAGTCAATATTTTGTAAATGTGACAAATGACGATCTGTATGAAGTCCTGATACATTTTGGATGGTTTCATTTTCTTGTACATTCAGGCATGTATATTTAAATTACATTAATTATAAATATTACATTAATATCAATGTTTTAATTTGTTCAATATCCCTGTTCAGGGGGGACAATTTCCGTCATCAATAATATGACGTGAATTATTATTATACGTGTATTATACGACGTGTATTAACTTTAACTTCATGAGAATGCGGTTGCTTGTAGAACTAATGATGAAACCGGTGTCTCACCGGTTTCATCATTAGCACAATCGATTGGGAAAGGTTGAGATTGCAGGGTTTCCTAGGATTCCTTAAATTGAAGCAATTTGTGACTACACTCAGATTCTGTACCCAAATAATTTCATTTCAGCCAGGAGGGAAAAACCTCATGCCCAGGCAGCTATGCATAAAAGTGAATTTTGGAGCATGTCTTCCTCCTTCTTTTAGAGAAGGGAGAATTTCTTGCCTCTCTTGAAGTGTGTGAATTTCTCATTTTCATGACCGTGAAGTGTTGATTTTGGCATAGCAAATCTCGTATTTGCTGTTCCATGTCACATCCATCTTTGAAAACAACACATTACTGGATGACCCTGAGTTCCATAGAAACATTTTCTCACATTTAAAGAAAAGGAAAAAACGTTTGACGGTGAAATTCTGCAGGTATCCTCTTGCCCGATTACCAAAATTTGAGTATTGTAGCAATAAAAGCGCAGTTGGAGAAGAATGGCCGCGGGGTTTAGAATCTTGCAAGGAAATCTAATCCGATTGTTATAAAATGGATCTACAACTATTAAAACTACTAACATTTCTGGCAACATGCGTGATACACATCGTAAGAAAATTAAATAAATGAAGGTAGGGTAGGACCACCAATGTTCGAACAGTTAGCTTAACTGTCCGAACTTAACTTAACCGAGTCTCATCATTCACTTGTCCCATCTCAACGGTACGAGCTGGAAGCTTCGTTTTTTTTTTGCCTCTGGGAGCACAACACTAAGAGGTTAAGAAATGCTGTAAAGTAGTTGTCCTTCCTACCCTTATGACTACCCATACTGCTTATAATGTGGATGTCCGAACTTAGATACTGAAAAATTTAAGTTCGGACACTTTCACCTTAGTTCGGACACCCACGTTTTAAAGCCTCAAAGAGGCTTGAAACACTTCATTATGACGAAGGAATGATAACCCGCTCCCAAAGTATTGGATCTTTCCTCTATTTCCTAGTACAAGATGATCGTGAGAGAATGAGTGAGACTTTAATTCTAACCATGTTTTAGATGAAATTGAAAGTTCGAACTTGGCAGGTCTAAAGGAATAACTCTGATGATGCGGATTTCAGATACTTGTATTTGAGAGGGACATATCTCCATAAATTTCTTTGCTCGACACAATGAAACAATGAAACGGAGAAACAGAACATCGGTACCTATTGAGGTGCAGATTTCAGGTGGGAAAAGTAACTTTTAGGATTCGCTCCCAGGGGCATATTTTTGGCGTGGATCTCCAAAAATTACTTCATTCCAGGGAATCAGAGATGAAAGGCTGAAATTAGGTACATGCTGATATGCAGTCATAAGGGGAAATACTGCTTCTGGGAGATATATTCTGGAGGTACATTTTGGGGGAACCATATTTTAAAATTTGCTTTGCAACATTGAATCGGGTAGTGAAGGATATAGAAACATGGAATTTCGTACGTAGATTGTCCTCCAGTCACTAATTCCTGGAAAAATCCTACTCTTGCGGATAATCCCTTGGATAAACATTATTCATTAGACTCCTGTTGTCAGAAATAATTTTTAAGCATGACAGACTGGCACAGTTTATTTTCAGTAGTCAAGTATTTCTCTGCATGCTTAAGAAAACATCCAACTTGAGGGACACATCCCGCTCCGAATTTGGAGGTACAACTCCTGGAAGAAATGTATCCAACAGACGTGTTCATCATAAGTATTGTTGGCCTTCCGCAAGGACAATTCACCCGAATTAAAGCCCTGATGGCCTTCTCAACACCCTCGAGTCGATAATCCCTTGCAATCCAACCTCCTACCGCTTCTTTGGGGGCACGCCGCACATTTGGGTGTGCGAATAAATACATGCAGCTGTATTTCGTATTTCATGTGCTCGACGATGTAAGTTTCATGTCCCGTTATGAGCTCGGACAGAGCTCCAAAATACATGTTCTCTGTACAATAAAGCATGACTCAAATGAGCTTTTGTCAACTCTAAACGTTCTTCATCTCAAGAGTACGTCATATTTCCGAAGATATGATATTCACACATGAATGCATGTCCGAAGTTTCTCAAACATTTCTTGACCTAAATTTGTATTCACTGAAATTAGACATTAATCTGATCAATGCACGTGCATTCTGCGTCCTCTAGTTTTCTGGGAATAATTGAGCACAGAAAGCAGAAAAGTTGCGTGTGAAACGTTTTAAAAGTAAGGTTCTCTCCTTACGGTTTCTTGAAGAATTCCTCCTGTTCGCGATATAGCAATAGTCTAATCTTGGAATCGTGGAAAGTCATGATGACCACCGCTTTTCCTTGGCTCAGTAATGTGCTCATCTCGTGCTAGGAAGAACCATTTCTGAAGGCGGCCCCGCGAATGCTTAGTTTTGTAACAATGTCTGCAGCAGTGTCCGAACTTAGGCACTGTCCGAACTTAGGTGGCCTAAGGTCCGAACCCTACCTACTTTTTGCAACAGGGGAATGATTTGATCATTGCCTGTCACAGAACAGAATTGTCATATGTCGCAGAGCTGCATGACCCTCTAGAACCTTTCATGTTCCAATCCGTCACAAGTCGAGTTTTAAAAAAAGCACACATGAACATGTGTTGCATAAGCTGCGTAGAAAGATGGAATCGGGAGAATTATTCCGTGCGTTCGACTCAACCTTCACCTTCATGTACGAGTTTTGCCGTTTTACCAAATATTCCGAGGTCACAGGCACACCACCGAAATTAGTACTGCAATGGGTTAAAGAGAGATNAAGAGGTAAAGAAAAGCTGTAAAGAAGTTGTCCTTCCTACCCTTATGACTACCGATATTGCTTATAATGTGGATGTCCGAACTTAGATACTGAAAAATTTAAGTTCGGACACTTTCACCTTAGTTCGGACACCCACGTTTTAAAGCCTCAAAGAGGCTTGAAACACTTCATTATGACGAAGGAATGATAACCCGCTCCCAAAGTATTGGATCTTTCCTCTATTTCCTAGTACAAGATGATCGTGAGAGAATGAGTGAGACTTTAATTCTAACCATGTTTTAGATGAAATTGAAAGTTCGAACTTGGCAGGTCTAAAGGAATAACTCTGATGATGCGGATTTCAGATACTTGTATTTGAGAGGGACATATCTCCATAAATTTCTTTGCTCGACACAATGAAACAATGAAACGGAGAAACAGAACATCGGTACCTATTGAGGTGCAGATTTCAGGTGGGAAAAGTAACTTTTAGGATTCGCTCCCAGGGGCATATTTTTGGCGTGGATCTCCAAAAATTACTTCATTCCAGGGAATCAGAGATGAAAGGCTGAAATTAGGTACATGCTGATATGCAGTCATAAGGGGAAATACTGCTTCTGGGAGATATATTCTGGAGGTACATTTTGGGGGAACCATATTTTAAAATTTGCTTTGCAACATTGAATCGGGTAGTGAAGGATATAGAAACATGGAATTTCGTACGTATATTGTCCTCCAGTCACTAATTCCTGGAAAAATCCTACTCTTGCGGATAATCCCTTGGATAAACATTATTCATTAGACTCATGTTGTCAGAAATAATTTTTAAGCATGACAGACTGGCACAGTTTGTTATTTTCAGTAGTCAAGTATTTCTCTGCATGCTTAAGAAAACATCCAACTTGAGGGACACATCCCGCTCCGAATTTGGAGGTACAACTCCTAGAATAAATGTATCCAACAGACGTGTTCATCATAAGTATTGTTGGCCTTCCGCAAGGACAATTCACCCGAATTAAAGCCCTGGTGGCCTTCTCAACACCCTCGAATCGATAATCCCTTGCAATCCAACCTCCTACCACTTCTTTGGGGGCACGCCGCACATTTGGGTGCGCGAATAAATACATGCAGCTGTATTTAGTATTTCATGTGCTCGACGATGTAAGTTTCATGTCCCGTTATGAGCTCGGACAGAGCTCCAAAATTTATGTTCTCTGTACAATAAAGCATGACTCAAATGAGCTTTTGCCAACTCTAAACGTTCTTCATCTCAAGAGTACGTCATATTTCCGAAGATATAATATTCACACATGAATGCATGTCCGAACTTCCGATGTCCGAAGTTTCTCAAACATTTCTTGACCTAAATTTGTATTCACTGAAAGTAGACATTAATCTGATCAATGCACGTGCATTCTGCGTCCTCTAGTTTTCTGGGAATAATTGAGCACAGAAAGCAGAAAAGTTGCGTGTGAAACGTTATAAAAGTAAGGTTCTCTCCTTACGGTTTCTTGAAGAATTCCTCCTGTTCGCGATATAGCAATAGTCTAATCTTGGAATCGTGGAAAGTCATGATGACCACCGCTTTTCAGTAATGTGCTCATCTCATGCTAGGAAGAACCATTTCTGAAGGCGGCCCCGCGAATGCTTAGATTTGTAACAATGTCTGCAGCAGTGTCCGAACTTAGGCACTGTCCGAACTTAGGTGGCCTAAGGTCCGAACCCTACCTACTTTTTGCAACAGGGGAATGATTTGATCATTGCCTGTCACAGAACAGAATTGTCATATGTCGCAGAGCTGCATGACCCTCCAGAACCTTTCATGTTCCAATCCGTCACAAGTCGAGTTTTAAAAAAAGCACACATGAACATGTGTTGTATAAGCTGCGTAGAAAGATGGAATCGGGAGAATTATTCCGTGCGTTCGACTCAACTTTCACCTTCATGTACGAGTTTTGCCGTTTTGCCAAATATTCCGAGGTCACAGGCACACCACCGAAATTAGTACTGCAATGGGTTAAAGAGAGATCATGATAGCAACTCCACCACCCATTCACTGTACCATCCCAAAACATTTTGGAATGTAGTGAAGGCCTGTAAATGTAAGGCATAAAACCTAGCTTTAGTTTATATCTGTGTACAGTCGTGGCCAAAAGTTTAACACCATCCCTCGAATTTTAGTTTGAGGCAACAAATCGCATATTTACTCGGAATTAATCTTCAAGAACTGATTTTATTGCTTGAATCCAACATCAAAGGCTTTTACACTATAAGCACATGCTTTTTTACAGAATCTCAGAACAGTCAATATTTAGAATGTCCTCCATTACATTTAATGTGGGTGTTTCATCCATTTAGTCGTGTTCGACTCTTGGTGATGGACAAGGTCTCGCCAGCATTTTCTATCCATGGCCAACTCCTTCAGTTCTTGCATCCCCAAGAACTATCTTTCATGATAGTGTCCATCCATCGTGTTCTCTGTCGTCCTCTCCTTTTTCCTTCCGTTTTACCAAGCATCAATGTCTTTTCTAGTCTTGTCTTCTCATTATATGGCCAAAATATTTCAGCCTCGATTTTGTTATTGATGCCTCCAGAGAGCAATTCGGCTTTACTTCGTCCAATATTGATTTGTTTGTCCATGGACTGCAAGAGTCCATGGTACGTTCAGCAATCTTCTCCAGCACCACAATTCAAAAGCATCAATCTTTTTTCTTTCAGCTTTTCTGATTATCCAGCTTTCACTGCCATATGTCGTAACTGGAAAGACCATGGCTCTGACAATTCGTACTTTTGTCGACAGTGTGATGGCTCTGCATCTGGTCACTTCATCCAGAGTCGTCATGGCTTTTCTTCCAAGGAGCAGACGTCTCCTTATTTCACGGCTGCAATCACTATCCATGTGGACGATTGACCCCAAGAATACGAAATCTTTAACAACTTCAACTTCCTCATCTATCTTCACTTGAGTGATACAGCCAGTTGACATTATCTTGGTCTTTTTAACGTTGAGCAACAAGGCAGCTTTTGCACTCTTTTTTAACCTTCATCAGAAGCTCCTTCAAATCTTCCTCATTATCAGCCATCAAGGTGGTGTCATCGGCATATCTAAGGTTGTTGATGTTCCTCCCGCCGATTTTGATGCCAACTACTGTTTCGTCCAGTCCAGCATTGCGCATGACTTGTTCTGCATACAAGTTGAATAAATAAGGCGATAGTATGCAGCCCTGGCGTACTCCTTTTCCTATTTTGAATCATTCGGTTTCTCCAAAATCAGTTCTGACCGTTGCCTCTTGGTCACCGTACAGGTTCTTTAGCAGGCAGATAAGATGGCTTGGGACGCCCATGTCGTTTAGAGTCATCCAAAGTTTGTTGTGATCAACACAATCAAAAGCCTTGGTATAGTCAATAAAGCACAAGTAAATACCTTTTTGAAATTCCCTTGCTTTTTCCATTACCCAGCGAATGTTAGCAATTTGATCTCTTGTTCCTCTACCTCTTCTGAATCCCGCTTGAACATCTGGCAATTCCCGTTCCATGAATTGCTGGAGTCTTGCCTGTATGATCTTCAGCATTA
>CAJPEV010004859.1:0-18766 GCA_905338385.1 Darwinula stevensoni
CACTGAAACTTGCCCGGCTATAAGCTAAGACTCCCCTCTATGTTACTGCCATAGCCCCACTCCCCTTCTCTCTCTTAAAGTTCAGCAATAAAACCAGTCTGGAAACTTAATAGCCACACCTCGTATGCTGAACTCTTGAATTTCAATCTCATATTGGAGAAATGACGTGGGATGTGAGGTGATGTGAGGGGAAAGGAATCGAGTCTCGCGATTAGGAATAGGCAATTGTCCTTCAATCTATACTGAAATTTTCCAACGTGAAAAAAAAAACGTTTTCCCTTTTCTGCAAAACGAAGGGACAGACCTCGAACCAGTGCGGTTCAAATGCAACATTTCCTTAGTTTAGTCTCGCACAATCCTAAGATGATCTAAAATCTCTAATAGGTAAAGCAAAAGCTGGCACGGAAGAGACAAGGCAAGGAAAGGAAGGAAATACCTGCAAACGTGAATACAGACGTTGAAAGTCGAGGGAGGTCGATGCTGGTCTCACGAGTGCTGGACTGCGAATGGCGTTGTGTCGACTTTGAGTCAGGTCGTCGAAAATATAAGGAAATCTTTCTCCTCACGTCTTTCCTGGGAAGCGGAGCAATTCTTCCCCCCAAAGTTCTCGGAATATCGCCTCTCTTTCCTCCTAGATGTAATGTAGTGTAATCCAGCTGTCATCCGAATGTATTCATTCAAGCTTGGAAAGAACCTAGATGATATTTTTTCCTTGTTTTTCTTCAAGCGATGTCTCTAATAATAATTTCTTCATTTCCCCCTAACGAAATAGGGACGTCTTTTCGCAAATGCCATGTCTCAGGCCACGGCATGTAATTTTCCTCCCTCTAGAATTTAATGACGAGTCCTTAGTTTTTCCAATGATGAAATGAGAGGAGTCGAGAGCGGTGTAAGAAATCAGGGGTAAACCCAGTAAAGCGCAATATAATGGAATCATGAGGAAAAAATGCAGACTCTCCGTCCTGTGCAGGCATGGGTCTGCACAGGACTGAATTTCACATTTAAAGTTTCAATGATTTTGACGGAATGAAGATTGACTGACGGATGTATTTATTTTCAGAAATGCTTTTAAAAGATTTGTTCGCATAATAAGGTACTAAAGGAAGATGCATATCGACCCCCTAGAATCAAATTCTAGATCATAATTATTGTAGAGGATCCCAAGGGAGGGCCTTGCAACCACTTTTTGGCACTTTCATGTCAAGCAACTGACCGTGGCGAATGAACAAAGGTCGCGATTTGCATTCCTGTTTTCGAATGTCGATCTTCATTTGCAGGAAGGTCTTATTTGCTCCATTCTCCTCGCCACTGAACATATTAATGGCTGGAGTTGAAAACCTGCTCCTCTCTGTTCCCAGAGAGGCTGTGGCGCAATTTGTGAAAATTCGCGTTTCGCTTCTTCCCTGTCTCATTCTCTGAAGAAACATTGAATCGTGAAAAGCATGCTTCAGTTTTCTGAGACCGTCCTCAATCGTCTTCGTGTCAAAGGGCGCGATGATTCAACGAATCGGTGTCCCCAAAAGTTCGAAGCTATACCTAAAAATCTCTCTATTTTTCCATAGGGCCTCACATTGATGGTTATTTTACTGAGAATGATAATTTTTCTCCCCTTTAAAGGGGAATTATAGTATACGTAATATTTTCTCATAATGAGGAGTATTTCATGATTCCAATGATTCCAAAATCCTATATACCCTTGATTGAGGGACGTGGATTCACGCTCTGCCGTTTTTCCAGACTTGCTGGCGCTCGTGTTCATTCCGCTTCCCAGTGGAGTAGCGAGGGTGACGGAGCTTTAGACCACCCAAGTTTTTTTCAAGCCCCCCTCGCTTTCCCGACGACATGTAATTCCTCCCCACCATTCCCCCATTCACGATATCCAGGTTATACCACTGCTCCCTATGCATCCGTTCCCCTTTCTTTCCAACACTCAGTCGGATTGAGAACACTCGAGAATATGGAGATCAAGTTGCGCACAGAGGCTGACGTCCGCCGCTAGAGAAACGGTGTCCTTATGTAAAATACACATTGTTTCTATCTGCCAATAATTCTGATAGCAGCAGGAATTCTATTCAGAAAAAATTCTATTCAGCTGCCCGAATACAGTATAATTTTCCGACGACAATGCTTCCAATTCCGTTGAGGAAAACGCCTTTGCATTACAAAATGAAATTTAAAATAATTAAAGTACCATTTCTTTCGATGTTTCATGCGTAAAATTTGATGTATGAAGGCTCCATACGCAGAAAGTTTGACTAGACCAGTTAAAACGAGAGTATGTTCGGCACGTTGCATCACGGATAGGATTATGAAGATGAGGTAGAGAGAACTGAAGAGAGTTACCATCGAATCCCAAGGCTACTGCCAGGCTAGTCCTGACACAAGAGGCTAAAAGGAAGGGAGGGAGGGGGAATGGAGGAGTATGTGCGGCAGGGTAGGCGTGCATGACAGTGGGGGGGGGGGAATCGGTAATAGGAACCGCCGGCCGGCGCAGCGTTAATTTCCCTACCTACTCTGCTTAAAATATTTCATTCTCCTCATGACTGTAATAAATTCCACAGATTTGGTGTCAATCAATTCCTTATCCATAAATCCCTAATCTTGATAGTAAGTTATATGGGAATCCTGATGCCCAGAGAGGAAAAACCACACATAGTATAGGTGATACTTTTCTCATGAGGAGGAGCATTTCAGGATTCCAATGGTTCCAAAATCTTTTATACTTCTGGATGTGCAAATGGGAAAATATTTCCATTCAGGCATTTTCCGATGCCTGATGTCACAGCCTCTGCTCGCACCTCAAACGTTCTCCCTCCATTCCATTGCTGTGCACTTCGCTCCCTCGCTTCTAGCGTCTCCATACTGCCATAATACTTGATGGCACTCGTGTTCATTCCGCTTCCTAGTGGCATAGCGAGGGGAGTGGGGTTGAGCGGGTCCTACGCCCCCCCACACCCCCTCCCTCCGCTTTCCGGACGACATGTACCCCCACCATTCCGCTTAGCTCTTCCATTTGTGAGAAATCCTGGCTATACCATTGCTTCCTATGAACCGGTTCCCCTTCCTGTCCCACATCCAGTCGAATTCAGAACACTCCAGAATATGGAGTTCGTATTCCGCGCAGAGGCTGACGACGTCAGCGCTACCTGGTCAACGGTCAAAAGTCATAAGATCAAAAGTTAAAAAAAATCTACTGTGCAAGTTGCTGGCATTTTCCTCTCAGAGGCCAGCACGGATCGACGTTTCCGAGTTGATATTTGATCGACTCGATTCGAATAGCGTCCTGCAACCGACGAAGAGCTCGATCGTTAACATTGCTTTTCGGGTCCTAGCCACGAGTCGTGTTGCGTTGATTTGGACTGCCCGCGGCAAGGTTAGGTCTCTTGGCTTGAGGATTAACTGCGGTTCTCTGATGAAGTATTTGCCCAAGGGATGTCGAAGAGATCCCGAGCAGATCTACGCAGAAAAACGCATTTCGGCGTGAAGCAGCTCATGATGAAGGGAGACAGAGGCCGGGTGGTGTAAAGTATCGGTGGCACGGAAAACCATGCTAGACAGTGACATCACGAAATCTGATAGACAGTGACATCACGAAATCTGAAACTGAAAGAAAAATAAAATCCCTCCTGCATCGAAAAAAAGAACTTTCTCGGCATGAGATGTGTGACTTCCATGTCCGGGGATCCCTCATGCACGAGTCCAACCTACTCGTGTCCAGCTCGCTGCGCAAAAGGCCTTTTTTTGCTCCTCCACCGTTCCGAAAAGTTCTCATTATTTCTTAATGAAAAATGCATTCATCCTTGGTGGGGTGTAAGGCATGGAATCCCCGTGGTGTTGAGTAGTAACTGGGGCACCCTATAAACTGGTATAAAAATCGAAGTACAGTTCCGAAATGAAAAGAAAACTCAGGGTAGATATTCTCTTTATTTCTTGATAGAACTCTCTCTTAACAGATTCCATTTTGGTAATTCATTACCATTACAAACCAAACAGCCACCTCATGAACCGCGACGTGCAATACGCATAATACTTGCTTCTATTGTTATAGTACAAGTAATAACATTTCGACGATGATTGGTCCGGGATCGCGCCAGCCGTAGTTGTTTCTCCAGGATCCTGAGCCAGGACGACAGCTACCCACAGAACGCACAGTGCCATGCAGAGGAAGTTCAACCTGGTGGGCGTCATCGCGTTTCACCTTCTAAACGGGTAAAGGGCAATCGCATTTAGTTGGATTACTGTTTTTCATACTGTTAGTTACATCCCCTAGAGAGACCGTTTTTTCCTCAGTATGATATTTTGGAAACGAAAACAATGGAACGTTAAAGGAATGCGCTTCGTGCTCGAGTCTGGCAAAATGCAGTTGTGGGATTTCGTATACCTCCCGAAATGCCTGTCATCGACAGGAATGGAGAACGTAGATGCCGCCACGCCCTATTGCCATTCGAACACTTGATCGAGCACGTGTGTGGTAACATCGACCTTCTCTGTAAATTCCCCCCTGTAAACCCACATCCCGTGGCTCCCTTAAACAGGGAACTCTGAGCTGTTATCGCACATTTTTGTGGTCTTTTATATTTTTTTGGCTTCTATTCTTGAAAAGTGGTGGTGGGGGGGGGGGAATACGCGCATCCTCTCCGCTGGTCTTCCTGACGATAAGCCGCTGATTAAAATATTCAATAGAAAAAATAAGCGAATAAACACGAGTTAGCACGAGTTAGTGTCGAACCAAGAAGCAGAAGTTCCTTAAAGCAGACTTTGAAGATAATAATTGAATTTACGTCAAAGAAGTATCGTGGCTGGTTTAGCAATGCTCAAAAAAGCTTTGAAAGATGCTTCCATCAATGATGGGAAGGAACTGGCCGCCATCTAGAATTATTCATCATGAGGAAGTCGAACCCATTTTCCTGTTTGTGCCATTGTAAACGATACAGAACGTGAAAATCAATCGTGCCAGGCACGTCCTGGCACGAGAGACTAAGGGGAGGGGGGAGAAAGAGGATGGAGTATAGACTCGTGAGCGGGGGGCTGATGGAGGGGGGGGGGGAAACCACAAGCAGGAAAAGCCAGCCGGCGCAGCGTGAATTTTCCTACCGATTCTGTTTAAAATATTGTTATGTCCTTATGAATGGAATGAGTTTCACAAATTCGGTGTCAATCAAATCCTTATACATATGGGGGGGATGAGCGGGGCCTACTCCCCCCCACACCCCCTTCCTCCGCTTTCCGGACGACATGTACTTCCCCCACCATTCCGCTTAGCTCTCCCATTTGAGAAATATCCTGGCTATACCACTGCTTCCTATGAACCACTTCCCCTTCCTGTCCCACATCCAGTCGAATTCAGAACACTCGAGAATATGGAGTTCCAATTCCGCACAGAAGCTGACGACGTTAGCGCTACCTGGTCAACGGTCAAAAGTAATAGAATCAAAAGTTAAAAAAAATCTACTGTGCAAGTTGCTGCCATTTTCGTGCCATGTTGCTGCCAAAATTCCCTAGTGCGTCGAAAAAAAAAAGAACTTTCTCGGCATGAGATGTGTGACTTCCATGTCCGGGGATCTCTCACACACGAGGCCAACCTGTGCTTGTCGAGCTCGCTGCGCACAAGGCATTTTTTTCCTGCTTCACCGTTCCGAAAAGTTCTCATTATTTCTTAAGAAAAATGCATTCATCCTTGGTGGGGTGTAAGGCATGGAATCCCCGTGGTGTTGAGTAGTAAGTGGGTCACCCTTTAAACTGGTATAAAAATCGAAGTCCAGTTCCGAAATGAAAAGAAAACTCAGGGTAGATATTCTCTTCATTTCTTGATAGAACTCTCTTTTAACAGATTCCATTTTGGGAATTCATCACCATTACAAACCAAACAGCCATCTCATGAACCGCGACGTGCAATACGCATAATACTTGGTTCTATTGTTATAGTACCAGTAATAACATTTCGTCGATGATTAACAGATTCCATTTTGGGAATTCATCACCATTACAAACCAAACAGCCACCTCATGAACCGCGACGTGCAATACGCATAATACTTGGTTCTATTGTTATAGTACCAGTAATAACATTTCGTCGATGATTGGTCCGGGACCACGCCAGCCGTAGTTGTTTCTCCAGGATCCTGAGCCAGGACGACAGCTACCCAGAGAACGCACAGTGCCGTGCAGAGGAAGTTCAACCCGGTGGGCGTCATCGCGTTTCACCTGCTAAAGGGGAAATGGGCAATCGCATTTAGCTGGATTACTGTTTTTACTACTCTAAGTTACATTTCCTTTTCCTACTACTGTACACGATACTATACGTGAAAATCGGTCGTGCCAGGCTCGTCCAGCCAGAGACTAAGGGGAGGGAGGGGGGAAATGATGACGGAAAATGTGCGCCAGGATTGTGCGAGCGGGGAGGCGCGTGAGCTGAGGGGAAAACCGCAACCGGGAATAGCAGTACGGCACAGCATGAATCTTCCTATCGTTTCTTTTTTAAGATGTCGTTTTTCCATCATGACTGGGATGAATTTCACAAATTTGATGCCAATCAAATCCTCATACTAATCCTTGCATTTATAGCAAGTGTTATGGAGCTGATACCAAGAGAAAAGGAAACAGCACATAACATAGCTGACATACCGGAAAATTTCAAGCTTGGGTTAGATAAAATCTTTTTATCCCTGATGAGAGCTTTCATTTTACCAGTAAATCAGAGTGGTTGCCTCCCCGATTTTATGGATTTCTTGGGGATGCATTCCTCCATAAAGCCCTGTAATAATAACGTCTTGAACGCCCCCCATTGCTCCTCTACCGTAAGCCCAAGGAGCCGCACCTCCCATTCGATGCCTGAAACGCATTCGGCGTTTACATAACTTTACATATGTACTCGTGAGAATGCAGGGTGTCCGAAGTTCCCCATCTAATTTTAAGAAATCATTTACATCTTAATATATGTAGTAAAAGGAGCGGAAAACCTGCTGCCTTAGCATGTGGCGCGAGGTCTTTGCCCTCTGCCTTTCTTGGTCATAGGCTAGGAAGAAGGACTTGGATGAGAATACAGGGTGTCCGAAGTTCGCACATCTAACTTACAGAAATAATTCAGTCATATCCATCTATTTGAATTCACTAAGACGTTTGGTGTTTCATGTGGCCAATGGGCCTACAAGCTTTTGCCCTTCCAGATCATAGGTTAGTTAGCCGACAGACCCAGAAGACTTGGCCTTTCCCAGAGAAATGTCAAACGAGATAGGTGATACAGTTATTAGGATATGATGTGCAGCACGAGTATATTAGATTCGAGCATAGCCACGTCATCATCTGGGACGAAAGCGATAGCAATGATCGAAGGCGCGCTGCAAGACTCGTTGGACGATGACCTTGCAAAGTAGCCGTGCAAGGACGTGACTTTCGTCAGGTGTAACCAGTCGTCCGCGAAGCATCTCACGGTTTCATCGTCGTGACTTTTATCAAAATGAGCCCGTTGTGGTCATTCCGAACAATTCGTTTCACATATATCATGAGTGTTGCTACAAACCAATTTCGTTTAGCCCGATGTGGTCAAAGGAACACGTGGACGAGTTGTTTGGACGATGCCATAGCGTCTGCGATGCCTAACTGAGCAGCAAGGGCGATATTCTTTCCCAAGACTGAGCAATCCCGTTTGGACAATAAGGACGTATTGTCTCGATCGGATGGCGAAATGCAGATTCATCACAGTTGTCGACTCTTTTAAGAAAGGTTATGGTGGTGACGCGATCGGCAGGTCGACTTTATGACTGAACTCGTCAGCACTCCTAATCCCCACTCCCCCTTCCCCCTCCCGCTGTCTGTCTGTGGCGGGCTAGCGTTGAGATGTTACCACAATGAGAAAGAAGGGCGAGTGTTGATGTTACATCTCTGATATAACGTCAACTTCCTCTAACAAGTCCCCCCTCAACTGCAATCTTCTTTTATATCCTGAAGATGGCGAGGCTAGGGAAAAATTTCCCTTATTAACTTAAGATGTCGCCTTAATCTATTCGTATAATACGCTCATGGTCCATCCCCTGTTGCTCTTGTCCCAGTGTCGAAAACATGACTGCAGTTCTACCCATGAGGAAGTTGCTCCTTACCCATACCTGCTCTTCCTTTAGATATTCCTTTGCCCTCTTTCCAGCCCCTAATAATTTATTGATTGACCCTAATTTAACCAAATGAGTGCTCTATCTTTGTTATGCGCAATAGATGATACGAAAATCTCCTATATCTTATATACTACTCTCAGGAATCAAACAAAGAGTATCTCATTCGGAAAGGTGAATTTTGCAGGCATGTCGAGGAAATCGTTTGGATAAAGGAGTGACCCTGATAACCGACCAGTCTGTGACGGACTCCAGTCAGGATACAGATTTTTATCGGGTCCCTGTCAGTGCCGACTTTCTGGTCTCGTACTCCACAGTTCCAGGCATGATGCTTGTCTCCCTCACACGCTTCATTCGGTCTAGGGAACAAATTAGAGGTTATTAAATGCAATAAATAAAGATTTTGCAGTTGCAGGAAGCCCATGACCCTTCTACAGTTTAGGTTACACTTCATAAGATTTTAATGAGCCTTGAAAGTGTTTCATCACTCCAAATAATAATTAAAAACTCTCAATCCCTGTTTGGGTGACTGGATTTAAAACGTTATGAAGGAAAGATTGCACAGCAAACTATCCACAGTGCAAAGAATTTTCTTATCGGAGCATGAAGTACAGGTTTAAAAGAGCGGGAAAAGAGTTTGGAATTCTTGACCTATCACGTTATATGTGTTGAAGTGAATTCCTCTTTCCTCCAGGCTACTATTCTTGGCGAAATACGGGAACCGGGTCGTAATTCATCCAATCCCTATGTGAGGTCCTCCTCGACCATTCCGAGGAGGAAGACCTGATGACGGAGGTGGCCCGACGAGTGGCATTTGACTTCGAGTCCAACCTCCCTGAGAATACAGAGTTGCACCGGAAGAAGCAGGTGCCTTTCCTCACGAGCACCCTCACCCATCGGGTCTTCTTCATCCCACGCGAATAAATTCCCTCCCTCCAGTAGAGACTGCGTTAAATCATTCCCGTCACCTGACCAATATTGTTTTCGTTTCACCACTGGGGTGGAGTGGAACTGGAGTAGTGTTTTTTATTTATTTTGGTGGCCGGCTGACGAAACCAGACGAGCCGCATTAACTCCATGTTTTTTTTTGTAACCCTTTCAGACCTGGCGTCCATTCCAACATACAGTGCATTTTCAATGTATCTATGGTAATTTCTGGGGATTCTCGTAACCTAACCTAACCTAACCTAACCTAAATTAATTTGACAACATCAAGACTGTCATTAAGATGTCTAGAAGTGCCTCCTAAAGAACAGATGAGACGCGCAAAATTACGAACGCTTTTGAAACCTAAAAGGAGTTCCATTGTTTCGTCAGTTACTCCCTCCAAGTAGGGGGATTAAATGCAACTGCCTGATCAGGAAAAAAAAATTTGAATTAGGACCAGACGATAACACCTTTGTTAATTCCTCCTGGTACCGTCCCTACAACTTCGGGGAAAAAAAAAACAGCGTCATGGGTATGCGCTATGCGACGTCTGTATGTTACTTGCACGCCTTGAAAATTGTCAGAATTCATGGGAGTTCATTCTTGTTTCGATATCGGAGGTCACGGCTAGGTGGATAAGCAGAGATATTCTTGTTAGTCTTCTGTCCAGGGAAGCATCGTCCACAAATTCTATTTTCATTGAACATATCTCTCCGCTGAAAGCGTCTAAGGGAGGCCTCACGGAAATTCCTGAAAAAAAAGTCACTCATATTGTATGACCTGTTTCGTGACGCATTGCATCAGCTCCGTTGAGGATTGAAAAGAGAAAAAAAAAAACAAAGGGACTTTGAAAGACCTAGGGCCCGTTACTCGCCTGTGCTAAACTTAAATCTAAATCTAAATCTAAATCTTAGGCTAAATCTTAGTCTAAAGGGTCAGGGCGAAGTATAGACTTTTTGCTTTTAGACTGCTTTTAGATTGCTTTTAGATTTAGATTTAGATTTAAGTTTAGCACAGGCGAGGAACGGGCTCCTGGGCTTCGAATTAGAGCCGGTTCCATTGGATGGAGATTCCCTATTTCTTTCTTTTGCAACAATATCACGTGTGTACAAAAAACGCCAAAGAAGGGGCATGTGTCAAGTATACGTTCCGATCTGGTGAATAACTGGGAGTACTCGTTTCTTGTTAAAAATCTAGCATATCTAATAGACGAATATTTTGGCAACGTAAGAGCTGTCTTTAAGGACGAGTATTTCCGTTTCCCTACAACTTAATTTAGAAGAAATTTCATTGCTAGGTAGTTCTGACTCTAGTTCATATGCTGTCAACATTTTTCAGATGAGGGGAAGCAATACCAATACCTGATATCTCCAGGAAAATTTGCACGAGCGGGAAATCGGGTCACGAACTAAAATGATTCTGCACTTACGATTCACCCGTCCGATTGGACGTTGCCATTAGCAGTTTTTTCTTGTCATTCCGTTACGTTGAGTTCCGGTCGTAGATCCGAGTTGCTTGGTATCCTTTCCTTCCTAAATCCCTCAAACGACGTATGGCAGTCAGAGCAGTCTACAACTTCCTCTTCTAGATATATCCCTTACATATTTTTCCAAGTATGAATATGCACTGTCATTTTCAATCCGACCGAACCAAAGCATTCCCTGAAACGATATCGCTATCATCCTTGTGTTCACTCTTGTAATATGCGTCATTTTAATGGCATAGCATGGAGGTGATGCGTAAAATGTGGTCAATATTCCCGTCATGAATACTACTCATGGGATCAAGAGTTAATAGACAAAAGTTGTGCAATGAAACGAATGTACTGGAAACCTTACATCTGCCATTTGCTCTGGCAAGAACCACAGCTGGATAAATAAATAAGTATATAAGAATCACCGTCGTGACGAATCATCTTCGAAAAGTTCTCAATTTCTTAATGAAAAATGCATTTATCCTTGGTGGGGTGTAAGGCATGGAATCCCCGTGGTGTTGAGTAGTAACTGGGTCACCCTATAAACTGGTATAAAAATCGAAGTCCAGTTCCGAAATGAAAAGAAAACTCAGGGTAGATATTCTCTTTATTTCTTGATAGAACTCTCTCTTAACAGATTCCATTTTGGGAATTCATCACCATTACAAACCAAACAGCCACATCATGAACCGCGACGTGCAATACGCATAATACTTGGTTCTATTGTTATAGTACCAGTAATAACATTTCGACGATGATTGGTCCGGGATTGCGCCAGCCGTAGTTGTTTCTCCAGGATCCTGAGCCAGGACGACAGCTACCCACAGAACGCACAGTGCCATGCAGAGGAAGTTCAACCTGGTGGGCGTCATCGCGTTTCACCTTCTAAACGGGTAATGGGCAATCGCATTTAGCTGGATTAATGTTTTTCATACTGTTAGTTATATCACCGAGAGAGACCGTTTATTTCTCCAGGATCCTGAGCCAGGACGACAGCTACCCACAGAACGCACAGTGCCATGCAGAGGAAGTTCAACCTGGTGGGCGTCATCGCGTTTCACCTTCTAAACGGGTAAAGGGCAATCGCATTTAGTTGGATTACTGTTTTTCATACTGTTAGTTACATCCCCTAGAGAGACCGTTTTTTCCTCAGTATGATATTTTGGAAACGAAAAACAGTGGAACGTTAAAGGAATGCGCTTCATGCTCGACTATGGCAAAATGCAGTTGTGGGATTTCGAATACCTCCCGAAATGCCTGTCATCGACAGCAATGGAGAACGTAGATGCCGCCACGCCCTTTTGCGTTTCGAACACTTGATCGAGCACGTGTGTGGTAACATCGACCTTCTCTGTAAATTCGCCCCTGTAAACCCACATCCCGTGGCTCCCTTAAACAGGGAACTCTGAGATGTTATCGCCCATTTTTGTGGTCTTTTCTCTTTTTTGGCTTCTATTCTTCAAAAGTGGGGGTGGTTGGGGGGGGAATACGCGCATCCTCTCCACTGGTCTTCCTGACGATAAGCCGCTGATTAAAATAATTAACGCAGAATAAATAAGCGAATAAACACTAGTCAGCAGTGTCGAACCAAGAAGCAGAAGTTCCTTATTGCAGACTCTGAAGAAAATAATTGAATTTACTTCAAAGGAGTATCGTGGCTGTTGAGCAATGCTCAAAATGGCTTTGAAAGATGCTTCCATCAATGATGGGGAAGGAACTGTCCGCCATCTAGAATTATTCATCAAGACGTCGAACCCATTCTCCTGTTCATGCCATTGTGCACGATACAGTACCTGAAAATCAATCGTGCCAGGCACGTCCTGGCACGAGAGGCTAAGGGGAGGGGGAAGGAAAAGAGGATGGAGTATGGGCGGGTGAGAGGGGGGGAAAACCAGAAGCGGGAACAGCCGGCCGGCGCAGCGTGAATTTTCCTACCGATTCTGTTTCAAATAATATCTCCTAATGAGTGGAATGAGTTTCACAAATTCGGTGTCAATCAAATCCTTATACATATCCCTACATGTTATTGTAAGTTATATGGGGCTGATGACCAGAGAGTAGAAACAGCACATAATATGGCTGACATGTCGGAAATTTTCCATCTTGGATTCAATAAAATAAAAATCATGGGTTTACAGATTCGTCTAAAAATGGACCTAAAGCTGCTCACGAGGCTTACCCGTTATTCTATATATGTTGAACTCTTGAATTTTAATCTGATATTAGAGAAATGACCTTTGATGTGAGGTGATGTGAGGGGAAAGGAATCGAGTCTCGCGATTAGGAATAGGCTATTGTCCCTCAATCTATACTGAAATTTTCCAACGTAAAAAAAAAACGTTTTCCCTTTTCTGCAAAACGAAGGGACAGATCTGGAACCAGTGCGGTTCAAATGCAACATTTCCTTAGTTTAGTCTCGCACAGTCCTAAGATGATCTAAAATCTCTAATACGTAAAGCAAAAGCTGGCACGGAAGAGACAAGGCAAAGAGAGGAAGGAAATACCTGCAAACGTGAATACAGACGTTGAAAGTCGAGGGAGGTCTACTCGTATGCTGGTCTCACGAGTGCTGGACTGCGAATGGCGTTGTGTCGACTTTGAGTCAGGTCGTCGAAAATATAAGGAAATCTTTCTCCTCACGTCTTTCCTGGGAAGCGGAGCATTTCTTCCCCCCAAAGTTCTCGGAATATCGCCTCTCTTTCCTCCTAGATGTAATGTAGTGTAATCCAGCTGTCATCCGAATGTATTCATTCAAGCTTGGAAAGAACCTAGATGATATTTTTTCCTTGTTTTTCTTCAAGCGATGTCTCTAATAATAATAATCTTCATTTCCCCCTAACGAAATAGGGACGTCTTTTCGTAAATGCCATGTCTCAGGCCACGGCATGTAATTTTCCTCCCTCTAGAATTTCACAACGAGTCCCTAGTTTTTCGAATGACGAAATGAGAGGAGTCGAGAGCGGTGTAAGAAATCAGGGGTAAACCCAGTAAAGAGCAATATAATGAAATCATGAGGAAAAAATGCAGACTCCCCGTCCTGTGCAGGCATGGGTCTGCACAGGACTGAATTTCACATTTAAAGTTTCAATGGGTTTGACGGAATGAAGCTTGACTGACGGATATATTTATTTTCAGAAATGCTTTTAAAAGATTTGTTCGCATAATAAGGTACAAAGGAAGATGAAAATCGACCCCCCTAGAATCAAATTCTAGATCATAATTATTGTAGAGGATCCCAGGGGAGGGCCTTGCAACCACTTTTTGGCACTTTCATGTCAAGCAACTGACCGTGGCGAATGAACAAAGGTCGCGATTTGCATTCCTGTTTTCGAAAGTCGATCTTCATTTGCAGGAAGGTCTTATTTGCTCTATTCTCCTCGCCACTGAACATATTAATGGCTGGAGTTGAAAACCTGCATCTCTCTGTTCCCAGAGAGGCTGTGGCGCAATTGGAGAAAATTCGCGTTTCGCTTCTTCCCTGTCTCATTCTCTGAAGAAACATTGAATCGTGAAAAGCATGCTTCAGTTTTCTGAGACCGTCCTCAATCGTCTTCGTGTCAAAGGGCGCGATGATTCAACAAATCGGTGTCCCCAAAAGTTCGAAGCTATACCTAAAAATCTCTCTATTTTTGCATAGGGCCTCACATTGATGGTTATCTTACTGAGAATGATAATTTTTCTCCCCTTTAAAGGGGAATTATAGTATACGTAATATTTTCTTATAATGAGGAGTATTTCATGATTCCAATGGTTCCAAAATCCTATATACCCTTGATTGAGGGACGTGGATTCGCGCTCTGCAGTTTTTCCAGACTTGCTGGCGCTCGTGTTCATTCCGCTTCCCAGTGGAGTAGCGAGGGAGACGGAGCTTAAGACCACCCAAGTTTTTTTCAAGCCCCCCTCGCTTTCCCGACGACATGTAATTCCTACCCACCATTCCCAATGGAGAACGAAGATGCCGTCACGCCCTATTGCGTTTCGAACACTTGATCGAGCACGTGTGTGGTGACATCAACCTTCTCTGTAAATTCGCCTCTGTAAACCCACATCCCGTGGCTCCCTTAAACAGGGAACTCTGAGATGTTATCGTACATTTTTGTGGTCTTTTCTATTTTTTGGCTTCTTTTCTTGAAAAGTGGTGGTGGGGGTGGGGGGGGGGGGGAATACGCGCATCCTCTCCACTGGTCTTCCTGACGATAAGCCGCTGATTAAAATATTCAATAGAAAAAATAAGCGAATAAACACGCGTTAGTAGTGTCGAATCAAGAAACAGAAGTTCCTTATAGCAGACTTTGAAGATAATAATTGAATTTACGTCAAAGAAGTATCGTGGCTGTTTAGCAATGCTCAAAATGGCTTTGAAACATGCTTCCATCAATTATGGGGAAGGAACTGTTCGCCATCTAGAATTATTCATCATGAGGAAGTCGAACCCATTTTCCTGTTTGTGCCATTGTACACGATACAGAACGTGAAAATCAATCTTGCCAGGCACGTCCTGGCACGAGAGGCTAAGGGGAGGGGGAAGGAAAAGAGGATGGAGTATGGACGCGTGAGCGAGTGAGCGGGGGGGGTGGAACTACAAGCGGGAACAGCCGGCCGTGGCAGCGTGAATTTTCCTGCCGATTCCGTTTAAAATACTGTTATCTCCTAATGAGTGGAATGAGTTTCACAAATTCGGTGTCAATCAAATCCTTATACATATCTCTACATGTTATAGTAAGTTATATGGGGCTGATGACCAGAGAGTAGAAACAGCACATTATATGGCTGTCATGCTGGAAATTTTCCATCTTGGATTCAGTGAAATCTCTAAGGATCTGTCATGGGTTTACAGATTCGTCTGAAAATGGACCTGAAGCTGCTCACGAGGCGTACCCGTTATTCTATATGTTGAACTTTTGAATTTCAATCTAATATTGGAGAAATGACCTGGGATGTGAGGTGATGTGAGGGGAAAGGAATCGAGTCTCGCGATTAGGAATAGGCAATTGTCCCTCAATCTATACTGAAATTTTCCAACGTGAAAAAAAAAGTTTTCCCTTTTCTGCAAGACGAAGGGACAGATCCCCAACCATTGCGGTTCAAATGCAACATTTCCTTAGTTTAGTTTCGCACAGTCCTAAGACGATCTAAATTCTCTAATACGTAAAGCAAATGCAGGCACGGAAGAGACAAGGCAAAGAGAGGAAGGAAATACCTTCAAACCTGAATACAGACGTTGAAAGCCGAAGGAAGTCGATGCTGGTCTCACGAGTGCTGGACTGCGAATGGCGTTGTGTCGACTTCGAGTCAGATCGTCGAAAATATAAGGAAATCTTTCTCCTCACGTATATCCAGGGCAGCCTAGCTTTTCTTTCCCCCCCAAAGTTCTCGGAATATCGCCTCTCTCTCCCCCTAGATGTAATGTAGTGGAATCCAGCTGTCATCCGAGTGCCTTCATTCAAGCTTGAGAGAAGCCCCGATGATAATTTTTCCTTGTTTTTCTGCAAGTGGTCTCTCCGAAAATATTTCCTTTTCCCCCCTAACGAAATGGGGACGTTTTCCCTGAAATGCGAACGTCTCGGGCCATGGCATGTAATTTTTCTCCCTCTAGAATATAATAAAGAGTGCTTCGTTTTTCGAATGACGAAATGAGAGGAGTCGAGAGCGGTGTAAGAAATCAGGAGTAATCACAGTAAACCGCAATATAATGAAATCATGATGAAAAAATGCAGACTCCCCGTCTTCTGCAGGCATGGGTCTGCACTAGACTGAATTTCACATTTAAAGTTTCAATGATTTTGACGGGATGAAGCTTGACTGACGGATATATTTATTTTCAGAAATGCTTTTAAAAGATTTGTTCGCATAATAAGGTACAAAGGAAGATGAAAATCGACCCCCCTAGAATCAAATTCTAGATCATTATTATTGTAGAGGATCCCAAGGGAGGGCCTTGGAACCACTTTTTGGCACTTTCATGTCAAGCAACTGACCGTGGCGAATGAACAAAGGTCACGATTTGCATTCCTGTTTTCGAAAATCGATCTTCATTTGCAGGAAGGTCTTAATTGCTCCATTCTCCTCGCCACTGCACATATTAATGGCTGGAGTTAAAAACGTGCTCCTCTCTCTATTCCCAGAGAGGCTGTGGCGCAATTTGTGAAAATTCACGTTTCGCTTCTTCCCTCTCTCATTCTCTGAAGAAACATTGAATCTTGAAAAGCATGCTTCAGTTTTCTGAGACCGTCCTCAATCGTCTTCGTGTCAAAGGGCGCGATGATTCAACGAATCGGTGTCCCCAGAAGTTCGAAGCTATACCTAAAAATCTCCTTATTTTTGCATAGGGCCTCACATTGATGGTCATTTCTCGAGAATGATAATTTTTCTCCCCTTTAAAGGGAAATTATAGTATACGTAATATTTTCTTATTATTAGAAGTATTTCATGATTCCAATGGTTCCAAAATCCTATATTCCACTGGATGTGCAAATGAGAATATAAATATTTTCAATCAGGCATTTTCCGCTGCCTGATGTGCGAGCGCAAGCCGTTACTTCAAACATTCACCCTCCCCGTTGCATGGCGTACTTGTGCACTTGGCTCCCTCACTTCACTCGCCTCCATGCCACCTAATACCCTTGATTGAGGGACGTGGATTCACGCTCTGCCGTTTTTCCAGACTTGCTGGCGCTCGTGTTCATTCCGCTTCCCAGTGGAGTAGCGAGGGTGACGGAGCTTTAGACCCCCCCATGTTTTTTTCAAGCCCCCCCTCGCTTTCCAGACGACATGTAATTCCCCCCCACCATTCCCGCATTCACGATATCCAGGTTATACCACTGCTTCATATGCATCCGTTCCCCTTTCTTTCCAACACTCAGTCGGATTGAGAACACTCGAGAATATGGAGATCAAGTTGCGCACAGAGGCTGACGTCCGCCGCTAGAAAGCCGCTAGAGAAACGGTGTCCGTGTGTAAAATACACATTGGTTCTATCTGCCAATAATTCTGATAGCAGCAGGAATTCTATTCAGCTGCCCGTATACAGTATAATTTTCCGACGACAATGCTCCCAATTCCGTTAAGGAAAACGCCTTTCCATTACAAAATGAAATTTAAAAGAATAAAAGTACCTTTTCTTTCGATGTTTCATGCGTAAAATTTGATGTATGAAGGCTCCATACGCAGAAAGTTTGACTGGACCAGTGAAAACGAGAATATATTCGGCACGTTGCAACATGGATGGGATTATGAAGATGAGGTAGAGGGAACTGAAGAGAGTTTCCATCCAATCCCAAGGCTAGAGTCAGGCTCGTCCTGGATATATAATATGGAGTTCGTATTCCGCACAGAGGCTGACGACGTTAGCGCTACCTGGTCAACGGTCAAAAGTAATAGGATCAAAAGTTTTAAAAAAATCTACTGTGCAAGTTGCTGCCATTTTCCTGTCAGAGGCCAGCACGGATCGACGTTTCCGAGTTGACATTTGATCGACTCGATTCGAATAGCGTCCTGCAACCGACGATGAGCTCCATCGTTAACCTTGCTTTGCAGGTCCTAGCCACGAGTCGTGTTGGGTTGATTTGGCCTGCCCGCGGCAAGGTTAGGTCTCTTGGCTTGAGGATTAACTGCGGTTCTCTGATGAAGTATTTGCCCCAAGGGATGTCGAAGAGATCCCGAGCAGATCTACGCAGAAAAACGCATTTAGGCGTGAAGCAGCTCATGATGAAGGGAGACAGGGGCCGGGTGGTGTTTCGGTGGCACGGAAAACCATGCTAGACAGTGACATCGCGAAATCTGAAAATCAAAAAAAAAAAATCCCTCGTGCGTCGAAAAAAAAGAACTTTCTCGGCATGAGATGTGTGACTTCCATGTCCGGGGATCTCTCACACACGAGGCCAACCTGTGCCTGTCGAGCTCGCTGCGCACAAGGCCTTTTTTTCCTGCTTCACCGTTCCAAAATGTTCTCATTATTTCTTAAGAAAAATGCATTCATCCTTGGTGGGGTGTAAGGCATGGAATCCCCGTGGTGTTGAGTAGTAACTGGGTCACCCTATAAACTGGTATAAAAATCGAAATACAGAAGTCCAGTTCCGAAATGAAAAGAAAACCCAGGGTAGATATTCTCTTTATTTCTTGATAGAACTCTCTCTTAACAGATTCCATTTTGGGAATTCATCACCATTACAAACCAAACAGCCACCTCATGAACCGCGACGTGCAATACGCATAATACTTGGTTCTATTGTTATAGTACCAGTAATAACATTTCGTCGATG
>CAJPEV010004860.1:0-18751 GCA_905338385.1 Darwinula stevensoni
CCCCCCCCCCCCCCCCCCCCCCCCCCCCCACCCCCCTCTGTGACAAGGTCACTGGGTGAATATGCTCGTAGACTTGGATGGGTTGCAGGACCAGGTGCGATGCAGGGTGAGATGCAGGATGCGATGCAGGGTGAGATACAGGATGCGATGCAGGGTGAGATACAGGACGTGATGCGTCTCGTCGCCTTTCGCCGTCTGGCACGTGGGTCCGTCTCGTCAGGTTCCACAATCTTCCTTCCCCGGCGACGACGATGAGTCGAGTTTGGAAAAGAAGCCAGGAATTCTCCCTGCGTCTTCTCGTGGTGTGCTTAGCGATAGAATTGGATAGGAAGTTCGAGTTCCCTAAGCCCCCTGCCCCCCTGCCCCCCCGCCCCCCTGCCCCCCCCCCCCCCCCCCATACACACCGTGTTCGGCGAAATACAATGTAGTTGTTGTCGGAGGCATTCATTCGAACGAAGACGACAAATAAATAGAGGGAAGATCTGTCGGTCTTTGGCGCATGAGACGATCCCGTGGATTCGGGCCGTCGAACGAGGACGGACCGGGAGAAAACCATCGGGAGGAGGGAAAAATCTCCAACGTTTTCTTCGCACAATTCGTGCGAGAGAGGAATTCCCGCAGCAAAAAAAAAAATCTCGGTACTTCTTTCTCTCTGCGTTTTTTTTTGGCTATGCTTGCGTTTGAAACGCGTGCGAGGATTTGGGGTTGCACTCGCCAAAAACGCCATTTCGCCTTCTCCGTGCGAATTTTCATCGTGGAAAAGCCAGTCCCGCCCTTTCGTGCGAAGGAGAAGAAATCCAAGAGTCGTTATTTTTTTTAAACTGCTAAAGGGCATGTCGATTCGCAGAACTCGACGTGACGGGTGACGGCTGACCCGATTACCAACAGATTTTGCATCGACGGCGAGGAACGAGATGCTCGTTCTGCCAAATGGGCATCTCTTCGGTAATTGCAAGGATCGGTTGCACGAGATCGATCCTGAAAATGTTTTTTTGTGTGTGTGTGCGGGGATTCCTAGGAAATGAGGTCGATGAAAACGTTCGCTGGTTTTCATTTTTGGATTTGGCTCCTTTTTTCTTGGCCGCCTTCGTTGGCCGTCGAGATCCGAGACGATCGCCGTTTCTGTCAAGGAGCAAATGGCAAGGGAGAAATATCGCCGAGAGATCTTTAGAATATTGGCAGGGTCCCAGGAGTTTCGGGTCCCTCGCTGCGGATTCAACCGATCCCGATCCGCCGCCGATAGAACACCGATGGATCCAGCCGATAGAACACCGCTGGGTCCGGTCGATAGAACACCGCTGGGTCCGGTCGATTCGGAAAGTAACGGATACCAGGACCTCCATGCATCGGGTACCCGAATACGCATGCGACGGGTATCCGATACTCGTATTGCCTGAGGTATGATACACTCGGCCAGAAGCAAGCAAGAGAATCCCCAAATTTGCGGTGACCTCTCGCTGGAAATGCCTTTGTTTCGTCCAAGCGACGAGACCCTTCCGGCACCGTCGAGGACGAGAGCCGGCAAAGGGTGCAAAGTGGTCCCAGTCTTCACATCCGAAGAGGGGGAGACGGACCCGACCGGTCGAGGCCAGGCGGGGCGGGGCGGGGCGGGGCGGATTTGGAGGGCGTCGTTTCGATGGCGACGCGAAGTCCCCGAATCGAGGCCAAAACGTTTCCAACTTGAAAAAAGTTCGTTTTCACGGCTTTTGGCACGTCGACATCGTATGGCCCGACGACTGCTTTTTTTTTTTCACGTCCGAGGGAAACGCGTCCTTGCTCCTCACCGTGTGACACCATCTCTTCGCCCCTTTCGCCCCCTTTCGGCGGGAAGAAAGCCCTTCCGTCGGATCCCGTGACGGAGGGAGCCGAATTCCTCGGCCTTCTTCTTCCTTGCCAACATTCTCTTCCTCGCACGAATCCTTCTATTCTCGTCGGGCAGATGCATCGTGTCACGCACCGCGTCGGCCGAGTTCCAACCGGAAAACAATTTTCGTCCGGGCGGAAGACGTCGCAGATCACGATCGCGCGCGCGCGCGGCGCCGCGTGTGACGCGAGATTCCTCTCGCGTTCGCGAAGGAAATTCCCACCGGAATTTCCACGAACGTATACAGCCCCGAAATCTCTCCATCGTCGCAGCACGAATCCGCCCCAGCGCGAAGGCCTAAAACATGCCACAAGCCCTCGAATGCATCGAACGCGATTCCGGGTATCGAGAAGAGTGGGAAAGTTCCCCCGTCGCGCAGCGCGAAGAATAGTTTGCATGCTTCGTTTATGTTGGAAATTCTGGGAAGGAGCGGATCCTCGTGTGCACCGAGTGCTCTTCGACCTTTCGCACAAGAGTCCTTGTTGACCTTTCCCCTCTTCTTCCAGGTTTGAAGCCTTCCAGAGAACCGCTGCGATGAGGTGAGTCGAGTACCCTTTCCCCCGTCGACGGAGAAGTCCCGCGATCGCACCCCGACCTCCCCTCCGCCTCCCGCGACCTCATCCCTCCTCTGCCCGCTCTCGACTGCCACCCGCGAGAAATCGTCCAATGGCAATCGAGGAAGGCCCCGGGGCGTCCGAGAGCGAACGCGGAGGCGGCAAAGCCATCCACACGGGATGGAAGGGTTCTTCCCGTCGGAGTGCGTCGCGCATTCGGAAGAGATTCGGATCGCGTGAGCGAATTCGGGAAAAGGGGCACGAAAGGGGACTTTTTCCACGCATTCCGCACTACTATTCTTGACATGTCACGTGACGTCACTTATCGGTTTCTCCTTTTAGTAATACTTCCCGGGAGCAAATTCCTTCCATTCGGTGGCTCAGTTATGCTATAAATAAATGTCCTTTAACATACTTGGTTTAATAAACTTTTGTAATTTTTACGGCTTCTTTCTCCTCATCGTTTCACACGGCAACCCTGAAAGAGGAAATGTCGTCGGACGATGTGTAGCAATCGAACCTGCAAATTTTAGCTAACACAAACCTTCTCCGAATTTCCTCACAGTTTGCAGAGGAAAACATCGGAGACGGCACAAATATTTGGAATCCGAGGAAATAGCTGATAATCCCCAGAGCGACCGTGGTCCGTGGCCGTTCCGCATTCCTGGGAAAAGATTCCCCAGTTCGTGCTCGAGCCCTGGTAATGACGTCTTTCGTGCCTTTTTCGGCACGAAATTGTTTTTTTATTTTCGGTGTCATTTCGCTACATTTTAATACATCGATGACCCCAGAAGGAACCCATACCAATCAAAGTGCTTTTTGCGAGCATTTTTTTTTGTTGGTTTCCAACTCATTAGGACTGTCGCTGGACTTCTCCATCACCCCACATGATGGATGCGATCTCAACGATAAGCAGGAATAGATTGAAAAATGTCAAATTTTTTTTCCCCTTCCCCTGCAGAGGAATGACGACAGAGACGAGACGATACACGTCCGAGTCCCAGGAGATCCGAACCCAGGTGAGTGGCCGAACTCGTGTGAACGACCGAACTCGTGTGAAGAACCGAACTCGGGTGAAGAACCCAAAGGGAGCAAATATTATGGTAACGAATGAAGGCTTGCGCCTCGGTTTCGAAGGCGTGTAAGAGACTGGAAGCTCTGGGGAGGATCCAAGAGAAATATCGAAGGAAGAGGTCAGGTTTACCGGTCCATTTCCGAGTGCATCGTTCACCGTAGAACGACCGAATTGAGGTTTTTTTTTTTCTCACGACCGATTCTTTAAAGTCGGAGACGTAAACGCGATCCGTCTCGGGGCATCCTTCTTCGAAGCGAAGGAGAATAAAGGTTCTCAGCCGGTCGTAAGTGCCATCGCGTTGGCGACGATAATTCTCGGTTTCGTACGATGCGCGTCCAGATGCAAGGTGAATTTTTGCCACGCTCTCTCCTGCTCTCCTTCTCGAGAGAAGACGCATCCTCCTCTCCTCCCCGACTCCAAAGTCGAACGAGAAGGAATGCACGACCGTTGGTTTTCCCCCGGATTTCTCGTGGATCCTTCCCCGACGTTTCTGCCGATTTCACCTTCCCCTCCTCGTCGGTTCGCTCGACGCTCGAATTCCACGGAAGGTACGAGAGGCACGGAACGAGGCACGGCGCGAATCGCTCCGGTCGCGAATCGCGCGTTCCAGCGACCGACTCTCCGAAGGATTCCGCTTCCCGATGGTTTCCGCCGACCGCGGTGCTCCCTCGACATCGCGTCGTGGCCTGGACCGAGACGAAGACCACCTCGGCCAGCATCCCCGTACCGAGCGCATGCGTTCCTCTTCATTTTATACCACACGAGGACGAAAGAACACCTCTTACAACTAACTATTGACTGAGCGGGAGTGCGAAAGGAGCCATGCAAGCTCGGCTTTCCTCCTCTCTCCCACCCTCCCCCTCCCCCTCCCCCTCCTCCCCCACCCTCCCCCGCCCCCTCCCCCCCTCGCAATACCGTTTGAGGTTCCCTCCTTCCCTCGGTGGCCCCCTTCCCAAACATCGATTCATTGCGGCGCAGTTCCCCTACGTTCGTAAATTGGGGCACCCATGCGCATAAACGATCGGCGAGGCCGGGACCATCAGGGACCGCGAATCGGCACGACCGAACGCCACGCCGATTTTCGTCGCCTTAACGCGCGCTCGTCATCGACCGGGGCGAATGCCACGCGGCTCTCGCACGAAAATCAAACCTTCAAACTTCGTCCGTTTTAATTACGAGCATTTTTAAGACGCCGAGCGCGGGTGTCGATTTTGACACTCGATTTCCTCTCGCGAGAGCGCTGCGTGCCAATTTCGTCCCATTACGCGCATATTTTAAACTCATATTTGCGTTTCTTCGAAAATGGCCCGAGCCAGGGTCATGCATTTGGCAAAAACGAGCAGCAGAAGCACAAGTTCCGAGTGCCCCTTTCCGAGGGGGCATTCGGAAACCGAGTGCCCCTCTCGGAGGGGCACTCGGAAGACTCTCGCAGTCTCTCGGAGACCCAGCACCGTCGATCCTCGCCGTCATCACGGCGACGGGAAATCCCAAACCTCTTTTTTTTTTTTTAAAGATCGCGATTGTGGGTCGGCAAAATCGAGAGAGGACTTCTTTTTTGCTTAGAGGAAATATGCTCCTTGGGGTCGAGCACGGGAACGGAACGATTCATTCCAGAGAGACTTCGCCGTCTGGACGAACCGGGCAACCAGAACCAGCGGGAAGGGACTGGGGGTTCCATGCCTTCCCAAAATATTTATTCTATTATTATAATTATTATAATAATAGAATCTAATTATAAATATTATTATAATTAGGAAACGCTGCGGCAACGCAAACTGCCGCTCCCAGAAACGACGACGACGCCTAACGTCACGACGGTGACACCTAACGTCACGACGGTGACACCTAACGTCACGACGGTGACACCTAACGTCACGACGGTGACACCTAACGTTACGACGGCGACACCTAACGTCACGACGGTAACGGCACCGTTTGTTTCCTCCTAGGCGTACCGGACGCTGCCGTTGATCACGCCGAGCGTCAAGGTCAGGCGGGATCTTCCCACGGGATCTTATCTCAAATTGCTCTATCCTCACGAATACTCTTCTCACCAAGACTTCTTCGATCAAGACAACATGAGACGAAAGGTAACGCCTGACGTCGCCGTCACTCCGTCTCGAGATGCATGCATTCGAGACTGCCATTCTCGGTCGTCGCTGTTCCGGGAATAAACGGAGATAATAAAAAAAAAAAAAAATCGAGCCCTTTTTTTTTCCGAGTCTCTGGCAGAGAACATTCGCTCATAATATATTAATATACATGGGGCTCGCACAGGAATCTCTTCTTTGCTATCCGAGTATTTCGATCCTGACTCATTAGTTATGTCTGGCTCGGAAGCGCCAATATCTGTTTTTGCTACCGTCAACTCGCAGTTGCTAAAACGAGTTAACAAATTCCTTCGTAGTCGACGTTCTCTCTCGGCTCGCGATTTCTGCAGAATTATTTTAAAAGTGTACGTAAAAATGCAGCACCCTGCAATGGCGCTCCAAAAGGTGCTCCAAAAGGTGCTCCAAAAGGTGAGCTCAGGCACCAATAAAGTTGCGACGAAAATGCTTCGGTGATTGAGATACGAAGTATTAGGACGAAATCTTACCTATTTGGCAGTAAAAATCGGTCGAGTAACGAAAGATGCCGTCTCGGACAGGTGATGGGAAGCGTGACCAGCGCAGCCGCGTCTCACTACGAACAGTCCACTCTCCTCTCTCCCGTCACGTCTCAGCTCCAGTGAGTTCCCATTCCCTCCGTCCGATTCGGGGATTGAAACGGGAATGCGACGGCGACGGAACTTGTGTGTCCAGCACGGGCGAGGCGAACGTGCCGAAGCACTACGACCCGAAGATGTCGCCGACTTTCCACGCCGTGCAGGCGATGGAGGCCCGTCAGGAAGCGCGGGAACAGGAAGCGCCGCAGCAGAGGATCTATCATCCGCCTCAGCCGCTAGAAAGAGTCTGTCGTCCGATCTCTCGAATTCATTCGTGTCATCAATTAATTAATTTTTTTAAATTCTTTTTTTTATTTCTTTTTTTAAATTTTTTTATTTTTATTTCTTTATTTTTTATTTCTTTTTTTAAATTTATTTAAAATTTCAATTTCTAAAAAAAATGCAAATAATTCTCACCTGTCTTCCAAACAATCGTTAAGCAATCGAAGTTGCCCATTTTTTGTCGCTGCCCTTGGGAATCTGCTGGCTCGAGAAGCCCAACCGCATTACACCTCCTGGCTCCCCGCCCATCCCAAACGGAACGAGAAAACGATCTCCTTCTCTTTAAAGCTGTCAGTCTGTCTCTCAAAACTTTATAAGGGAGGCGAAACCCCTTTGTTGTTCAGGCATTTATGGATCGTTAGTGTTTTTTTTTTTTTCTTCCACTCATATTGTATCATATTTATCTCTCTCATAAATGCTTTGCCTCGGGATTTGAGTGAGTTTGATCACGTGTGCCGTTTCCGTCATGCGTTATTTCCCGAGATTCCCCAATCTGCATAAATTAGTCGCGCTGGTTTGGCTTGCCTGTGCTTCACATCTTATCTAATAATCTTATATAATGAGATGTATGAACTTCGAATAAGAAAGGCTCATATGCGAGGACTCGAGAACCAAAGCCATGTTTCCCAAAAACATTTTCTTCTTCGTACGAACGCGGAAATTATGCCGATGGATAAAAATGACAGAGATCGAGGTGCGGAAACTCATTAGTAAAACTTATTAGCGGAAAAGTACTGTACCAAAAGGCAAATGGGTATTCTTTGATATCATTTTAACACGGAGAAGAAACTGAATGCCAAGGATTACATCATTTTGCTCTTAAGCGCCTCACGTGCTTCTATATGTGAAGTGAATATAGTATTCGAATTTCGAATATTATATTCACAGTTGAATAGAATATTCGAAAATGGACCCGATGCTCGTTTCCTCCGCAGAGCCACTTTTACCCGTCGACGAAGATTCAGCAGAGCTACTCGTTCAAGAAAGTGATGGCCGATGTCCTCGGAGATTATCCCGGCGTCTAATCCGGCGTCTCATCCCCTCCTTCTGCTTCCTCCGTCTCATCTCTCTTGGGTATATTTCGCTGGATAAGAGATACTAACCGATGACGAAATGTGATACGTCCGTTGCAGCTCATTTCCCTCGGAACGCGACCGGGAAAAAGGTTCTTCCGAATCGCGAATCGAATTTTCCATCTCCGCGAGCACCGAGTCTTCATTGTCTTCATTGTCTTCATTGTCTTCATTGTCTTCATTTCACGGAAACCGTAAGCCTATCGTAATGCATTCTGCATCGACCCCTATGCCGTCTGTTTCTGTTCCAAGCCACGGGTTAACTTCAGCGGTGTGACTGAGTGTAAAAAATATCGAGATGGTATATGTTCACGATATATGTTGATTCCAATGTCGATTGTGGTTTTCGAGAGTCAATAAACCCCGGATGTAATGCTAAACTCACATCGCCTCGACGGTCGCCATTTCCCCGCCCATCGCGAGAAATGAAAAAAAAATCCTGGATTACACTCGAGACTGTATTGGAGGAGAGAAAAAAAAGAGGAAGACTTAAGGGTGATGGTCTTCGTCGCTTTTCGTTTCGGATCTGTCTTCCAGTTTTGTCTTTCCTTGACCTTCGCCATGTCTGTGCCGTTGTCCTTTGCCATCCCCTCGTGGGACCAAACGGTAGAATCTCCGGTGGAGCTTCTCTTTTTGCACGAGTTTAGCCGGTGAATGAATTTCGTCATCGTGGCGGTTCTTATTGTCTTTCCGTGGCCGTTTCTCGACGGTCTCTTTTATCGGTTCGGTGGAGAACGGAATCACGAAGCTTTTCTTTTTCTTCCCTTTTGTCCTTCTGGTTTCCCCGTCTCTCGTTTCGTATTCCACTTTTTCACACTTTCCACGACTATGCGACGAAGGAAAAGAGACGTGCGGGTTTGACGTCTTTGGCTGTGGGAATCCGCTGTCACTACCGTTCCCAGAAGTCAATCGGGACGCGTGAGATGTTGCTGTTTTGTGCAAATTTTCACCTGCGTGCGTCGGACGAGGAGTTTCCTGGAGTTTTCCTTCCTCGAACCGATCCTGCAAAGATTTGTGTTCAAGGTCCGATGGCTCTCTGGGCCTCGATGATGTCGCCTCTCTTTCTTTCTTCCGCTCGGGTCCAAACTTCGTCAGGTCCTCGTCTAGGCTCAACGGTTCCCTCAAAGACTCATCGGAAGATGGGAATTCCTGGTCGAGATCCGTGGAACGCGATGAAATTGCCTCGAACGGGATCCTCGATGCACTACCATAGCCTCCCTCCCCGTTCCAAGGTCGGGAGGTCACTGGGGGAGGAATCGAGCGAGGGTGGGACGATGGGGAGTGGAGGAGGATCCCCGCAACCGCTCTTCTCGCCTTCTCGTCTTTCTCCCGTCTCCAACCCTCGTGTCGTTTGAGAAGTCCTTTGCCTCCTGACAGATCTCTTGCTCTGTTTGAACAAGATTTCTCCTCTCTCGTCGCGGAAATATCCTTCTCCGACTTGCGAGCGTGCCACAGCCGTCTAATGGTTTCGTCTCTCGTTTCTAACGACTCCGATGAAGACGCAGTCGTATTCACGGATTCTTCGTCCTCGGGTCCATTTGGAGTTCCGTCGGTCACCAGTCCTTTCGACGATCCTTCCTGCGCCATAGGTCGTTCGTCTAGTATTAGTCGAGGTGCACTCCTCCGATCTCTTCCCTCTCCGGTTGCATCTTGCCTGCCAGTGTCCATTTCCTGCATCACGCTCCTTGACTTTTCTTCCCGCGATGCGGCTTCCACTTGGAAGTGCTTTGTCGTTCCCTTCTGCATGCCGACTTTCCCGCACGGAGACGCACGAGTCGTCATCCGTCGGTATTTAAAGGGTCGAGGAGGACCGAGGCTAGACGAGTTCCGTCGGAGAATCGTCTCCCCTTCCTTCCGTGGACCGAACTCTTCCGTGTCCGACGCGTCCAGCGATGCCAGAGAAGAAGAGGAAGATATTGGGTGCCTGGGAGCCGTGGCCAGGATCTTCGGCAGGATGCCGATCTCTACCGCCGTCTTCGATTCCTCCAGCGATGCTGTCGAAGAAGAAGCAGAAGGTTCAATGAAGCCCGTCGCAAAGCTGGCCGTAAAAGGAAGAGTCCATTTTTACCTCGGGTGTCTGGTAGCTCCTCGGGCTCGGTGCTTCCTCCCCGCATCTTCTCTCCCCTCGTTTTTTCCTTCTTTTTCCTCTGATCCCCTCTTTTCTCCTCGTCCTTCTTGCGTCTTTCGTCTTGTCCGTTTTCATCGGGTTTCTTTCTCTCTGTCTTGCCTTCGGCCTTCTCTTTCTGACCCCACTTAGCAAGGCCTCGATCTCGACATCCAGGGTCCTTCATCGTCATGCGGGGTTCCTCATCCTTCCTCGTCTTCGTTTCTCGTTTCCTCCGACCCGCCGGGGTCTTCTCTTCCATCGTCTTCCTTTCTCCCTGTCCATCGGTGACTCCATCTTCCAATTTCCCTCTCGATCCTGGTGTCTCGTCGTCCCTGTCTTCCAATTTTTTCTTCGCCCTTCTCCCTTCTTCCTTTTCCGTTTCACCTCGTTCGGCCTTTGGTCGCTTTTCAGGCTCTGTAAGTTCTTCTCGTGGATCAGTCGTTTTCGGATTTTCTTTCGAGAAGACGAACTTTGATTTCTCTCGTTCAGGTGCTAGCACATTCCGGCATTCCTCTTCTGACGGAATCAAACATCCCTCTGACGAAGGGGGGAAAAATACAATTAAACATTAAAAATTAAAATTAGCAAGAGTGGCATTTCGAACTTTCGAAGAGCATCGATTGGGTAAAAAGAAATGCGAATGACCTCGGTCACGGAAGACGAGCCTGGTGGTATCGAGACTCACGACTCGTGCCTCTGCGTGGGGAGCTTCGAAAAAGGCCGTCTTCCACTTCAACTGGCTCGCATCGTCCAGGTCCTCCAACCTGGAAAGGAAAATCCCCATCCGTCGAACACGTCTAGGCGATCTCACAGACGGTTCGGGCAATGTCAACGGCACATTTTCAGGTTAGGCAGCGTCGGACGGTACATCTTGTTTTTGCAATAATTGGCGGCAGCGTCCACGCAGTCCTTGAAGGCCCGAGAAGAGGCCAGGGCTTTCCTGCGCGGGACGCTCAGGAAACTCCTCAGCCCGGAGACGGCAGCGCCGACCAGGTCGTACTGGGCGCCGAAGGTCCCGGCCACGTCGCGGAAGTTCGCCAAATCTCCGACGGTGGAGAACGTCTTCTCTCCTTCGCGGGGTTGCTCTGCGGCAGCGAAGCGGCGATCCTCGATGCCAGGCGAAGGGATTTCCTGTCCCGTTTCCCGTCCCGCCGGGTGTCGACCCGGGGCAACCAGGTCGTCCCGGCTGACGAACGGCCGAAGGAGATCGGAATCTCCACGCACTCGTTTCCTCGGCCTCGTCTCCGGTTCTTCACTCCGTTCCAGACGTTTCCCCATCCTGCGGAAGTCACGAGGAATTTTCGAAACTCTGTCGCTCCCGATACGATGCGACCATCGCACGAAGAAAGAGACGAAAAAGCCTGTCCACAGAAAGAAGGAAACGGTCGAGCGGCACCTTCAGTCGCCACAATTCCCAGCAGAATCTCAACGACGGCGAGCTCATTTTGAAATTAGGATTCTGCAGCAGCGCAAGCCAGTTCGAACGAGGTCGATCCCGTCCACCACCAAAGGAGGAAACTGATTCCAGTTCGAATAAGCGAATTTCGTTCGGAAGGTGACGAGCGGAACGTTTCGAAAACTCTAAAATCGCAGGATTGCCCCCAGTCCAATTCCGTGGTGGAGAAGTAATCATCGTAAACCTTAAGGTGGATTTATACAGAGCGGAAAACGTAAAAAGTGAGTACGGAGGCTTCTGCAAATGAGATGATAAGAGCATGGGGACTGGGCAATGGAAGAGAACTCGGAAGGAAAATATCGGGAAAACGTTTCGATCGGGTGAGTCGAGGCAGTTCTTCGCAGGATGGAACTCAAGTCATTCTGTCCAAAACAACGGCGAAAGCAACGGCGGAAAGTGGAAATTTCCGTTTTCAAGCTTGACGAACTTCATTTGTTTGACGAACGCCATTCGCTTTCCGCGTCGTTTTCCGCTCTGTATACTGTAAATCCACCTTTAGAAGGGAGGACTGACCATTTTTTATTTCAATGCGAAGAAATGATTCAGCAAATATTCCGTGCATCAAAACCGGTGTGAAGATGCATCGAATAAATAGGGCCACATCGCTCCGTTGCTATTCTTCGCAATTCCGCTGGCTTCGTTGGACCACTGGCTACCCAGCGGATCGATATTTACCGGCTGAAAAGCCTCAACAGACCGCGTTTTGGGCATTCATAGAATGCGAACTCCAACTGTTCGTGCTCGGTTTTCCACTTGTTTCAACAGGGAGGAGGTAATTCTCTGGCTCGTTTCATGCATCACGAGTAAATAAGTTTTCGTTTTCCTCTCACGGGATCGTGTCCAAAATAGATCGAACGGAATATGACTGCCCAAAGGTGATGTGTGGGCGTTGCCTCATTCGCGTCTCGAGTTTTCGTCGAAAACAAAGCAAAAAATTACGTCTTGGAACGAGATTAGATAAGGCTATTTCTCCCTGGATCCTTGCGAGACAAATCATCTCATGGGGACCTCATCATCGTTCATCTTGCCAGACAAATATGCTCATTCCCTCGAAGAGATAGGTCTCTCGTCTTCCTTCGCGATGCATCGCGCATACTAAACTTGGGAGAGATGGAAACTCGAGCCAAAAACAAATACACATGCAGCATAAAACATGCAGCTTTGCTTAAATTGCTTGCATCTTCGTTTATAAGAGCGCGTTTGTGCAGAGTGGAAGTAAACGGCTATAAAAAAATTAAAAAATCTATTTCTCAAAAGCTGCTCAACTGTTCAGACAGAAATACCTATTTTTGAACCTGTTTTTTTGTATCATTATGTCGGCCGTGGAAACGAATGAAGGTTTTGCCCTGGGAAATGAATGTTCCGAATCTCAAAAAATACCGGCCAATGAAAAATTTGGAGAAAGCATTTCCTAAAACTCCTTTAATGCGGGCTTCAAGGGCTGGAATGGTGCAATTGAAAACGTCCGCAAAGTACCAAAAGGTATCAAAGGTACCAAAAATACCCTGATAATGCTGATGCATACAGGAAAACTCAAGTGTTTTTTTAGTTAATGAACGGACTCTTCATTTTCAGATAATCTTATATTAATTTTGTATTGGCTATTTTTCATAAGACACGAGTGCTAGAAGCAAACGGTTTCAAAAACTACTTTTGGAAACTGATAATTCCTGCAGATTAAAATAGGAAATAATTTTTTAATTAATTACTTTCAAGCCACTCGACATACTTCATTCGTTTTTCCAGGAGTTCAACAGTGTTTCCGTGGAAACACTTCAGCGCTCTCCTTTCCATTTAATCCTTCTTTTTACCACTTTCGGTTGGCACGACGAGGGCAGCGAATTAAAAGAGCTTCGAAGAATGCGATAGCAAAGAGGAATTTTCTTCGTGCGGAATCTTCCCTTTCCACTAATTTTCTCTGGTTGGGTCCAAGTCAACGGGAACCTGCAAACGAGTGAGACCCTTTCGGTTTGTAGTCCACGACATCAATGCAAAGGAGAATGATTGTTTGGGAAAAACCCATGCGTCGCTGTGACAAACAAAACGCAGCATAGCGTATCACACTTGCGAATGGGAAATTGATTCTTGCAGCAATAAGTACTTGGACTTGAGAGTTAAGCTTCGGTAAGTCCCCGTTCATAGCAAGGAACATTTATAGGAGCGTCGAATGAGGAAGGTGAGTTCCAGGACTGACCATCTCATAAACCCGTTTCATTATTGTCGTCAGTAGTGTGAGAGGGAGAAATTCGGCTTGTCAAGGAGCGACAAAAATGCGTACAGAAACGAGGCGATATCAGGTAAGGACTCTTTCCGACTTGCTTTTTGGAAGGTTTTTTCAAAAAAGGAGAAGTTGGGAGTCATAAGGTGGAGTTGATATCACGTGGAAGCCTTCCAGAAATTTCAGTACGTTCTGATGCTTCATCGGAGTGAATTGCGATTGCAATTGAGTGCGTCTCGCATGCCTTCATAGACAGGAACGAAAAATGAGATTTCAAATCGCAACAAAATAGCAAAAATGGAAGGAAGGGTTGACAATGTGGTTGTCAGGTTTTTACCGAGCTACAATTACAGTAGTTACGTGGAACGTAAAAGAAAGCTTAGTTTTCCACCTTTCTTCTGATGGCTTCAGCTTTTTCCAGGGCATTCTCGATCAAAGTTTTTCGTTCTTTTTGACCCTTTGGATATTTGAAGATTGAGTTGATACACGAGGTACCAGAGAGACACTCGATGACTCTAATTCAGCTGGCCTGACTCCGAGGACAGGGTCCTCTCCTGGAACTCGGCGTTCCGAGACTTTTAGCGACGAAAGGTCCCACCTTTTCAAGGGATTGGATTCCAAGACTTTGTCTAAGTTGAAGGTCAGGTCAGATGGAATGGGGAGCAAGGAAGGAGGTGAGATTCTGGCTACCCTTTGCCCTCAAAGGGTTCTTCGAATTTACGAGAATCTCTGCGAGGACTGCATTCCCGCACATCTCTCATAAACATAACCATGGTAGAATCATGCACTATCAGCATGCTCGAATTCCGCATCGTCGAGCATATGGCACTTGGAACCAGAGATCTGTTTACTTACATGTCTTGTCTTCAATTGTCTTCAAATACACCACTAACCAAAGCGTCGAAGAACTACTGAGCACCCGTAAGCGAATCCCTGGATGCCCCAAACCCTCCATTCCAGGAAATCGGCAGACCGAGAAGACGCTTTCATGCCCAGTCGAAAATGTTCGTCGATCCAACGTCGGTCGATAGCTGGGGAGTTTGTCTCATCTTTGGCGAATGATTGCGTCGGCCAGGTCAGTGCCGTAGTTGCCCCATCCATCGTCCCTTCACTGGACAGCATGGCAGCAATGGCTTAACGTGCAGCTGACCCAGCACGGAAGCCCCGATGTTTAGCCACGCAAAAGCTTCAGGCAAACCATGTCACAGGAACCAGAATAAAGAAGGTTCCCAATGCCGGCATGAGCTGAAGCCAAAGTTGTTGCAGTTGCGAGTCATTCCCTGATCCTACTGAAATGAGTCCCCTGTACCTCTGACACAGATCCCGATTGGTTCCCACATAGATCTCAGAGGAAGACAACGGCATTCCTCGACACATTTCTCTGAAGGGGAAACCCAACCGAGAGATACACCAGGCAATTCTGGCCCCGTCGGTCAGTGGGAGGACGGTTCTACGAGCCACTTGACACTAGGAGCACTCATTGTATCGGAATGAGAGGCATTGCTTGGAAGTTCGGCAGTTCGCAATGATATGAAACAATTAACGCTGTTTCATCTTTTCAGAAAGTTAGGGGATTGTTGCTTCATGAATGATTTCTTGATGTAAAGGTTAATCTGACATACTACTTGCATGTCGCCCAGATGAAGATAACAAGTAGGTGAGAAATGAGGTAGGGTTTTGCAGAAATATTAATATTTATCTCTCCGAGAGAGTAATGAAAGCAATTCCGCTGCTGTTATTTGTAAAGATCTTTTCCGCTTCGTTCATCACCGGCTTATTTGCGGGGCAGGTATGGATTTCTTACAGTGAGTTACAATTGGTCCGATTAAGAGCCAACTTCAGCCAACCATCTGCTGTTGATGGCGCAGCTTTGGCTTGTGTCCATGTCAATTAAAAGTCAACGATGGGTCGCTAAAAATTGTTAGACTGGGCAACTCCCAGTGAGACTCATAGATACACTGGACGTATTCAGTTGTGACCCGAGTCATGACTCGAGTGTCTCAGTTCAACGCTTGCACTGAGGCTTTAAAATAAATTTTACTCCATAGTGGCACCTCTTGTCAATGTCATCGATCCTGGGTATAATAGTTTTTGAAAGGCGTCGAACCCGCCGAGAATCATGAACCTCGAGTCATGACCCGGGCCATAATTGAATGTGTCCACTCCTTCCTCTCCTCCACATTACTTACACGAAAGGAATCTTGAAATTGGACAAGGGCAATCTTCACGGCAACTTCTGTCGTCAGTCAAATGAATCCAGGGCCGTGGAAGACGAGAGGAAGGCGAAAAGAATGGATCCCAGCTGGGTCGCATCTCAACAATGTCCTTCCATCACCTCCCTCTCGATCATCTTCTTTCAACCTCTTCCATCTTTACTCCTTCATCCATTCACTCGCTGTCTTCTAGACACACAAGGTTGAAAAGTTCCCGTCTTTCTTCGTCGAGACGAAGGAATAGTGCGACAAGTTGAAAAAAAATTATGTAGGGATGTAGAGAGGATCTCTGGGAAAGTGAGAGAGATTCTCAAGCTTTCAACAAGAAGATACAGATGTCCTCCGTGTGAAAGCCGTCCTAAGGCCTTTATCTTCTCAGTCATTCTTTCTCATCGTGGGCGTTGTGTAGGACGAATCCAAGGAAGAAGGAACCCACATGTGCAAGGAATTACTGTAGAACTCGTAACCCATTAGTTTAATGGAGGGCTGAAAGTGTATATTCATCGTTTCTATTACTGCAGGTTGGCCTCTGAGACTCATTCCTCTCATTTTCCCCCGGGAATGACGTTGCGATAGAAGCGATAGTTGCAGACTTGGTTGTGGAAGAAATATACATTCGCTCTCAAACGAATGAGACTTATAGAAAAAGAAGAAACTAGGACGATGTCCCCCCCGAGATTACATTCGGCAGCAATCGCAGGATCATTCAAGTAAAGACGAAAAGAATAAAGACGGGTTCAACCGTTGTGCAAGCTGGTCTCAACCCAACCATGAAATAACCCGTCCTTTCGTTTGCATTTGACCGGCATCCGCCACAGTTGAAGCGAGGGATGGAAGCAATACGTCATGGCTCATGTTATATGTCGACCTCTCCATATATCCCGGAAGGAGCATCACCTTTACCACCTAGACAGCATTGATGCTACTCACGTCAACAACAGCGGCAAGAGATGTCAGGGTCGGTCACCACCTCCTCAACTAGGAAGGTTTAAAATAACAGGATCAGAAAATAATACAACGATTGCTACTGTTTCTTAGGAAACAACTTTACGCCAATCTCAGATCATATTTTATGCCAAGCTCTTACACCTTTGCAAATTAAGGGAAAATCGATAGAGGCCCGAGATGTGGCTGGAAATCTGAGATAAATAGTTTTTCGCTAAGTCGCTATAGCTTCGTCCCTTCGCTCGAACGTAGAAGAGCAGGTGATTCAAACAACGAATGGGGTGATGAATGCCAAATGCCCTCTCATTCGGATCTTCCAACTACAAATGGGGTGAGGCTCGTATACGTCAACCACAATATTTCGGACTGGTTCGGAATAGTTACATAAACATTGAACTGTCAGGCGCTCTCGACTTCATGAGATGGTCGGTTGGTATTTCAGTTTCCGCAGGTTGCATTGCCACTTTGAAAGGAAACACACCCAGGACCCATTTGGTCAGCCAATCATTCGTCGAAAATGAGAGCCAACTTCCCCAGCTTTGGCCCGACGATAAACCAACGAAAATTTTTGATTGGGTTTCCCGGAATACCATTCTTTTTAAGTTTCTATTTCTCTCTCTTGTCGGGCAATCAAGTAAACCATCACCACGACTTCCTGAGAAAATCCGACTTGACTCAGTTAAGACACCCCGAAGGTGACAGACTCGAAAGTCAGACTTTGAGATTAGTTAGGGTCAGTGCAAAACGGCTAAAATTTCAGACGGGCTTCCAAAGACAGACTTCTCATGAAAGTCTGGCTTAACAGAGGCACTGCAACCGGCCCTAGGTCTCGGCTCATTACGAAGATGCATCGCTCCCTGCACTACGTCTCCAGTACCAACGGCTTCCTCATTGCGTGCCAAGATCGAAACAATAGTACGACGCCTGAAACACGAGAGGACCACTTGGCAGCCTTGGTGCATCCGCTACAGGTGTCCCCTCACACTAAGAGCTTCGTTGTCTCCGATGAGCGCTCTTTTCCTTTCCAGTCGTTTCACTGGGTTACCATCGAATTCTTGCTGCTAAAATAGCTGACCTTGAAAGACGTCAACCTTGCTTTGTATCTTTCCTGCGTCTTCATATTTCATTTCTCGCATGCTTCGTCTGCGACGGATTTTGAGAAAAGTGCGCTTGCACTGACTGTAATATGCTTATATTATTATATTATATTATTGTAATATGCTTAGACTATGGCGCTTGTAGTACGCTGTTATAGGGTGATGGCAGAAATGTTGCATCACCTTCGAGTTCACATTTCTCTGACTCGGCAAATGCAATTCATAAACTTTTGCATAATACGACATAATTGTTATAATTGATGCCGTAATTTTAGCTATCACTGTTCGCCATCCCGCGTTTTGGTTGCGACTAACTTGCACGACGCATTCACACTGAGGCATTGAAGAATGATGAAAATGTTGATCTCTGAAACACTTCGCAGGATCCAGCGTAGAAAGATGAAAACACGAAGAAACACGTTGGATCCGTCTGCGAACACCAGGTGGAGAAGTTATATTTTTATCCTAAATGACGTAGACAAAGGAAGACAAAAAAAATATATTCCTTCCTTCCACCTTTTTTCGTGAAAAAGAAAAAGGAAAAACGTAGGTCGAAATGAGGGGCTGGTTCACACTTGTTGTGATTCCCGAGTTTCAATTCAATTCATTCATGGCCGCTAAAGTAGAGAATTGCATTTCTTATCGCAGCGGAAAAGTGTTGACTCTTGAGAAGTTTCGTCGTTGTCGACTGAACTCGAATGCCCGAGGAGGAAGTTTTCACGAGGTATTCAAAGTCGTGTTATCATACGGTGACAAGAAAATCGCTCTTGCAAGCAGGAATTGCTTGCCGAAGCGTTCACGAGCGAAAACTTGTTTCTATCAAGGAAATACTTGACGTGCCGGGGTGTCTCTTTGGTGTTTTCGCATTTCCGATTTGCACTTGGCAGATGCAGATGCAATCCTGCTGCTTCGGATTCTCTCCATGGAATCGCCATGCTTGAAATCTGCCTCATTTCATCCCATATTGCTTGTGGAACCGGGACGACGACGGGATTCTTTAAGCTGAAAAAGTTGAGGCACGGCGAATAAAATGTCTCCCGTCACGGGAGACAGCTTCAAGAGGCAAATCCGGATGTCACTTCCTTCTTAAGTTTCCGAGAAATTCCCCTGGGAAATCCGGATCTTTTTATTTTTTTTTCGATTAGTAACTGATGCTGAAAGAG
>CAJPEV010004861.1:0-18749 GCA_905338385.1 Darwinula stevensoni
TGAAACTTTAATTGATTTGAAGAACACGTGGAATTATTTGAGTGAAAAAAGAGGTTCACCGATTTTGTGCGAGAGTATATTTGGTACATTAAAAGGGAAAATTAATTTTTAAAATTCTAGTTTTTTTATTTTTTTCCCCCACGAAACTTGCATCCTCTATTGACTGCTGTGTTTGCAAGAGACTTGTGAAATTACATAACTTTCATCAGGCCTAAAGAAGGTAAGAGACAATATTTAAAAAGAAGTGGTTTATTGAAAATGGACGGGAGTCCTTCGCCCATCTTCATAACTCAACTTATTTTCAATCATCGTTCGTAGCTTTACTGCAGCGGAACGAATTTTGCTGTATATCAGATGGTTGTTGCGAACATACCTGGTATTATTCTATGCACGGTACAAGTTTCCAATGAGTGCGGCATCGGCTAGGTTACATGCCGGATAGGTCTTTTTTTTACCTATATATGTTGGCTACTTACGGCGAGAAAGAGAAGGAAATGTGCGGCCATGACACCGACGAGCCTGGCATTGGCAATCGCTTGGTTGTAGGGCGGTCCGGTTCCCCCGAGCCAGCTCAACGCCACGACGTTCTGGTCTCTCGCCTTCAGCAGCTCCTCCGCGACTTCCTGCATTTCAGTGGGAAAGTGAATGTCGAGCGGGGATGGAACGAGAGAGAGGAGGATGGAGGTCTGAACCAGCAGCCACCGCTTCCGTCCGTGCTCGAGGAAGCCGTGAGTGAGCAGCGTGACGGGATGCGAAGGGTCGAACGGGGATTCCCTCAGCCTCGAAGTCTCGTTCGTCTTCAAGGGCTGAAGAAGACTCGATTAGGGCAGCGAGAGCCATCGCGAATCCAAACTGGTCAAGAATTTGTGACAACGGCAAAAAAAAAANATAAAGCAAGCAGTTGAAGAAAAATCGTGATATGTCTCACGCGAGGGACGATCGGCGAACTCCAGAACCGGATTCTTCCCCAGAGCCCTGAAGACGCGGCTGCCTCCTCTCGGGCCGGACGAGTCCACGACGTAGTCGCGGGAGGTCGCCTCCTCCTCCACGTAGTAGCGCGCCAGGCGCTGCCACACGACGTCTTCCATGAAGAGGAGGAAGGGCACCGCCAAGACGGCGAGATTCGCCAGCATCCTCACTGGAACGAAGCGGAAAAAGGAGGAGCATCGAGCATTCCGAGCTGGAGAAGCGAAATCCGGCGCCGGAAAGGCAGGCCTCCCCCCCTCCGATTTCTTTCAGGTGTACAGGCGAAAATAGTGAGTTCATTATACGCATTCGGAGTATTTGCAAGCCTTCCAGCTTTCAGAGCATCTCCGTGCCGTTCTGTCGAATTCCATTTCCCCCAAGAAGCTCTTTGATTCCCTCAGCGTCATTGTCTTTTATTGTCTTTTATTGTCTTTTATTGTCTTTTATTGTCTTTTATTGTCTTTTATTGTCTTTTATTGTCTTTTATTGTCTTTTATCGTCTTTTATTATATTTTATTGTCTTTTTGTATGTTTCATACAATGGTATGCTGCGCGCGAGTGTACCGGGACGCTCAGTACCGCTCCAGGCCACTTGGACCAGATCTCGAGATTAAGGGAATTTGGAGTTTGAGATTGGCTCGTGAGTTCCAGACAATCTCGGCTGGAAAACGACTCCCGTGCTGTTTCCCTGTGATCCCCGACTTTTGTTACGCACTGTATGTTTTGGGCCAGTTGAAGATGTTTCAGTGAAGTATCTAAAGGAGAGTTGCATGAATAAGCTGGGTTCGTGGGCGATAGACGGAATATAAAAAAAAGTAATTAAATTAGTTTACCAAAATTTGCGGATTAGATTCTATGTCGATTCGAAATGGATCGCGAGAAATAGCTTAAAAAGAATAATAAGTAATAAGAATATTGATAATTATCAGAAATTAATTATATTTCCCGATTTCCGATATTATAATATTGGAAATTTTTTTTTCGGCGACCGGTCGGCGTTCCGGCCGACTGTCGACACTTCGGACATGAACGACGACTCTCGCAAGAGACGATGTCTTTCCTCAGGACTTCTTCCATAAAAGGGAGATGAAAGAGAGATGTGAATGGAGAAGAGATATGAATAGATGGCCTTCGCCTTGAGAATGAACCTCGGAAGAAAATCCGGAAATCGACGCAGAGTGAATTTTTTTTCTCGAAATTTTTTATCAATTCATTAATAATGTGTAATAATATTTTTATTTCATTTAATAATTTAATGATAATTTATTTAATATTTTCCAGACGAGACGTCAACTTCCAAGCGAAGAGCGGTGGCCGATTTACCTTGAAATCTGGCCCGGCTTCGAAGGAAAAAACGCTTGAAAAACGCTTGAAATGAAAACCTTCGCATTTTCGTGCAGCATCGAGCTTGCTGGAATTTCCGAAATTTGGCTCATTTTAACATTTTGAAATATTAAACTCCTGGAATAAGATACTTTTAGAGTTTGATGAATTTTTTTTGCATAGAAATTATTCGTTTTGATACCTATTATATAATTATATATATATTTCCTGAAGCTACACCCATTCGTTACAACAACAGGTGATTCATTATTCATGAATAATTTCATTGAAAATCACGTTATTCTCAAAACCCCCATAATTATTTTAAATTATTTATCAATAATTCACTAATTTCATGAATGAATGGAAACGAGTCCCCCCGCGACTCGTTTATTCGCCTCTGCGGGTCGCATTTAAAGGGCCGTCCGGCGACCTTGAGCCCTTGACCTTGAAATATTGTCCCCTCCGCTCGCCACCCTCATCCGTGTGGTTCATCCGTTTTCGAAGGACGTTACGCATCGGAACTTTTCGGAGGGAGGGAGAAGACCCGGAAGTGCGACGATTCCAAATTTCGGCGAGCAGAAATGGAAATTTTTGGCGTGCAGATGTGGAAGTGAGGAATCTCGACGGGAAGGCGAAGACGATCGCGGATCTCATCTGATTGAAGGCTTTGAACCCAGGGAAAAAAAAATAAGCAGGAAAAGTTGTGATTGCCCTGCCGGGAAAGAACTCGGATGGAAGGATGCATGTCAAAACTCTCATAGAAACTGGATACAAAATTTAAAATGTCAAAATTTCCAACTTTCCAACTTTTAAATTTCAAAATTTCCAGAGCGCCAAGGGACTAACAGAATGCGAGGCAAGTTTTACCCAGAATATAGTATTATATATTATATAATATAAAATAGCCAGATGAAAGATTCGCAATTCTTTCGATGAGAAATTTTACGGGAACGAAGCACAGAAAATGCGAAGGAACGGAGCAGACTCAAGCGAGGCTCAAAAGAGTTTCGATCGATCGCGTGACGTGAGGGCCGTCGAATGGAATTTCGGTAGGATGATGAGCTTAGAATAAATATGATATAATGGTGAATAAATATCTTGGAATAATACCGATAGGCATTTACCGATTTTGGAGTCGACGAGAGGGACAGCAAACGGCGAATGCCGGAATCCTCGCGGATAACACCTCGACCGCTCACTCGCGGGACGCAGATCGCTCACTCGCGGGAACGCAGATCGCTCACTCGCGGGAACGCAGATCGCTCACTCGCGAGACGCAGATAGCCGTCAGCAGGCCGAGCGGGAAGTCGCTGGCCTCATCCCTGATGAGGGAGGGGGGGATGCGGAAGGAGGGCGGAGGACGGAGGCTGCCCTTGAAAGGAAGAGAGGGGGGGGGGGGAGAAATACTCGCGGGCCTGGGCGTCCTTCCGTTCGATGCGACACGTGTGCAGGCATTTCTCTGAAGCTTCAAGATGCAACCGTCAATTATGCGACATGCCTCAAAGTCAACCTTCAAAGACGAGCCTTGAGAGGAAATAGAGTCACGTGGAGAATTCTTGCATTTCATGGGAAATATATAACTGGCTTCAATGTAAACGTGGTTGGAGACTCTACCGCTAGATGGCAGGGCTGTGACCATGAGAACGAAGCTCTGAGTCGGCGAGGGGGTGAAAGGCCTCTCGACCTTGCTCTTTGCATCGCCTCGGCCGTGCACGCCTCGCATTTGTCTCGATCCCCCAGACGCCGAGCACGATCGGGAAGGATTCAACGCGGGAGCTGTTGGATGGTGAATGAGCTTTAAAAGTCAGGAAGTATATCGAGTCTTTTTTTTTTTACATTTGCATTTTAAAGCATGCTTAAAAAGAGTTTTGGTTTCCTCCAACTGCGATTCAGGAATTTCACGCCCTCAGATTCACGCGCTTCCCGCGTTTGCCGTGACCTGCAAAGGCCGATGGCTGGCCGGATTGGTTCAACGTGCCCAACCCGCGAGCCATTTTGGGCCAAAACTTCGAAGATCCCCCCATTGAGTCGGATCTGGCGGTGAGGCCCGGCTGGCGATCGGGTCCGTCACCGATCACAATGACATCTGGTGGAGAAGATTATCTCTTTTGCCCCCTCTCATGGGTGAGATGGGGGAGTCCCCAAGCCATGTCATAAGATCCCCGGCTTCCATCCCCGGCTTCCATCCCCGGCTTCCATCCCTGGCTTCCATTCCTCCACGCCGATGATGGCGATCGCTCCAAGCGATAATTATGAACCGATTTTTTATGTCCTTACATGCCTCACGAGAACCTTGGACCAGTCGCAAGCACTCATCGACCTGCTTCTAATGATGGTACTGCGAAGTACTGCCGCAGGTATCAGCCACTACAAGACGTCAGTGTCTCGAAAACTGCAAGTCGGAACGTAAGCCCCCCAGGACTTAGGTCACGCCAAGGAGATTCTAAAATTTGGCAGTGGACCATCCCCAAAGTAAAAAAAAAAAAATCGTTCTTACCGCGTCCTTCCCTTCAATGAGAATGGTTCAAGTTCCTCGCGTCGAAATTCCCGATGGAAATGGAAGACGCCAGTATGATATGCTTTTGCTTCCGATGCGGATCGCCATAAATAACTATGACCGTCAGCCGACATGTCAACCTTCCGAGCGTTCAAGTATAACTGCAATAGCTGCTGCATAATTCTGTTCCGATTTCGGCCGTGGAAAAAAAGGGCTCATCCATACGGGTTTCCTCATCGAAAACCCGAGCGAAAATTTTTGTCCCCATTCGGCCACATAATCTGTTCGGCGTCTCTTTCTAGCAGTAGAAAATTCAGGAGGACTTCAAGAGACAGCAAGGACTACGACGATAGTCTGGTATCGAGCATGAATATAGCGGGCAAGGATCTCGTATCTGGTCCATACAGCATGATTGAGGCGACAAACAGATTGAACGGCCCTCATGCACCGAGCCAAGGCTTCCCAACCTTTTTCACCCCAAGGTCACAATCACACCATTTAGGACCGCAAGCACTGGCCGAAGTTCGAGATGCTCACCCACCTATGTGCTAACACAGCAAATGAAAACATAACTTGGTATTTAGCTCCCGACACCAAATGAAGAGGGAGGTCGGTCCTGGGACCTATCGACCTCCCTCTCTTCATCGGACCGCGGTGGCCGACGTGACGGATGCAGTTAAGGCGGATCGAACTCCTTCGCTACGCGCCACTGAGCGTCCTTGTTCGAGCATGTATGAGCAGGTTTTACGCCTAGAAAGCAAGTAGATAAACTGCCATTGCAGGCGGAAGTCAGGCAGATAGGTTTGTATCGAGCGTGTTAACATTCCCAAAATTTCATGCTTTAAAATTTCGAGAGTGGAAAAATTTTCAGACATTGTGCGTTTTTGGTAAATTACCACGGCATTTAGATGTGAAGTATTCATTCTTTTTATTATGTTTTCTGAAACTAAATACATGCATGCACATGTTTTTGGCAATGACGTATTTATATTATTCATAGTGAACTCAAGAATCATAGACATTTTTTCCAATTTCACAAAAGTATTTCTTAATGCAAATAAATATTCTAAGTTTCTAAGAAAAATTTTTTTTTTAATCCTCCTCGCCAGATCCTCCTCGCGAGTCCGGTCTCCCGAGGGCGAGAGGCCTCAGGGCCTCGGGGAAGGCACGGAGCCGGGGTGGCCTTGAATCCTCGGACTGCCACCTCCGGCGTCGGCGCGTCCAAGGATGGGCGGAAGCAGTTACGAGTACGATAAGAGTTCGATGTGCAGTCGACCCGAACGGTCACAGATTCGTGAATCATATTTATTAGCCGATACTGCTAGGACGTATCAATAAGGCGATGGAAGAGAGGATTGTGCATCCCCGTGATAATTTTTTTTTTTAACGAGAGCCAAGCGTTTCCCTCTCTGCGATTTGGTGTTTAGTGTGTTTCGACGAGGGAAAGAGTCAAAGGTAGAAAATGACTAAAATTGTTCGTGTGTGCTCGGATTCCGGCGATTTCAGAATGATGTGCGCAGAAATAAAAATCAGGAAAAATTGCCTTTGAAGGTCCAAAAGGTGGGCCAAGCTAGGAGGGATTGAACCTCGCGAGACCGGCTGGTTGGGTCGACAGATCGACATGCTAAGGTCGACAGATCGACATGCCTGGGAAGGAACCCAAGACTCCGCATTCCGCATGTCTTGGATTGGCAAGGATCGGAATTACGAGAATGGAAATTTCTCTCTCCGATCCCAGCACTCGAAGAGAGTCGCTGGCCTCACCGTCTTCCTATCCCTGGTGGGAGAGGAATAATAATGATAATAATAATAATAATAATAATAATAATAGCGGAGGACGAAGGAGAAGCTGCCCTTCAAAAATGTCAATAAAAAAATTTTCGCGGCTCCGCTCGTCTTTCGGTAGCCTTCGCCCTTTCGCAATCGGCGAAAATCTGCTCGGATTCGGGACGAAACTGTTCCGCTACGCAAAGAAATTGAACCTCGAAGGAGCCTCGAGAGAACAGCGGAATATTCAACTCCCAGCAGTTAATGGAAAAGACTCGGCTTGGTGACTTCTGGCGAGACTCGGGATGATAGGGCCGATTGAGAGCGTTCCATTCCCCCTAAGGATGTGAAGAAGCTCTTGATCGGTAACGCGAAACATTCGTCGAAACAAAATCCTTTTTCAATTTAAATGTGAAACTTTTCTTTTCAGAAACATTTCAAATGAAATTTTAAGTCAAACGTTGAGGCGTTGGAACAATTTCTCCCCTATTTCAAATCACTTGAGACCGAGGATTAAGCGCAGGAAGATAAGTGGAGCGTAATTTTGCACGGAATCGAACCGCCGCCGAAAACAAGCAGGTACTTGAGTGCCGTCCTCCAGTGTTGCTAGATATTGTGCCGGAGTTACGTCAGATTCATGACTTCTTCGGCCTTAGTATCGGTGCCTGGATCTTCTTTTTTTTTTTAAATGTATCAGACAATTTCGTGCCGAGTTCATGAGACGAGCTGAGATTGAAACGGTGGCTGGCAGATTCGGTGGAATGTGGAGATATCTCATTCAGACATCCGGACATTTACAAGATGGCGCCCACGTTGTGTTTCGTGCTCCCCAGAGGCATTTTCCTTTCAGAATTAATCGAGACGGTTCGAGGAACTCTAGATGGGCCTAACGTTCTTCGTCCGCACTGAAATGGTTCATGAAACTCGAAATAGACCTCTAATCGGTCTAAAGTTACACATCCTCGCTTGAAAGAGCCATGAGAAACCGAAAAGGCCTGCGATTGGCCGAAAGTTACACGTCCTCGACGAGATCTCAAGGACCAGGGATTAATCCTGGTCCTGGATAATTGGATTAATAAGACCAGGGATTATTCCTTATAGGCCTAATTGGCCAAGTAAGTCGAGGATTGAGTCTCTCTTGAACGAAAAAAGTAGACCTAGGACTAACGTTAATGAGTTTCATAGAGGAGGGGGAGAGAGGTAGGTCTGGGGTTGGGGTTGGGGTTGAGGTTGAGGTTGAAGGAAAGAGAAAGTCTTTGAAAAATGGTTTTCACATTACTACATAAATAAATGATGAGAGTTTGATGGAGTGCATGGATGGTGCGAAAGAATAGAAGAGCAGAAAAGCTACTTCCTTGTCTAAATTGTCTAAATGATGATAGCAGAAGAGATGGGTATTGTATGGTCATGTTTTCTTGAAGATAGTAAGGGGAATGGATGAATTTAGTGAGAACAGATCGCATGGTATTGGGAGCGGGTCGGTTTCCCACGCATTGCGTTGCAAGTATTCCATGTCCCACGCGTAATGTTGCGCAGCAACCCCCCCCCCCACCCCTTCGGGGAATAAAAGGTAAGATAAGGATCATTAAGAAGGACCCAGGCTACAGTGCTTATTGCATTCGGGTGTCCAGTATACTTGGAACACCTTTCTCATTGTATCCCAAGAAAAGTGTGTCTTATGAAGTAATGGAAAAACCAAATTTCAATGGCTTTACCTTTCTTCAAACTCCCCCCCCCCCATCCTTCTCTATGGGACTCACTAACGTTAGTCTAGCGCATAATCAAAAGACTGTGTTCAGGTCACATCAAGGCCTGCCTTTTTTCTTTCAAAAGAAACTCAATTCTCGACTTACCAATTTGGCATATAAGGATGAATCCGTGGTCTTCGAGGCATCTCGTTGAGGACCTGTAACGTCAGGCCAATCGCAGGACTATTCATACTTTCACGAAAATTTTCAGAAAGGGCGTGTAACGTTAGGCCTATCTGGAGTTCCTCAAAGCAACTCGAATAGGTCTGAGGAGGGAATGCCTCCAAGAAGCATGAAATGCATGGTGCGCGCCATCCTGTTAATTCAGGGATGTCCGGATATCTCCATATCCCTCCGCATCAATGAATCGCTGCTAATCTCTCTGCTAATTCTCAGCTCAAATCATTGGAAGGGAAAGGAGTTTCCCCAATACAATGTGATTTTGACCACTATATTGAACTCAGTGGTTTATGTCTCATTTGAAAGAGTGTCATTTGCAGAAGCAATAAACAACATTTACATTCAAATGTGAAGGATTTGAAATAGGTTAGGTTTGCTTAGCTTAGGTTAGATGATTTTTTAAAATTTGTAATTGGACTTTGAATAAATGCGTTCCTTATCGTTAACAAAGAAGGAAAAACGTTAATTTGGTTAACTGGAAATCCGAAAAGTAAAAGGAACAAGTTTTAATGTTAGATTCCCATGGGAAAAAAAATTAAATTGACTAAGAAAACGTGCAATTTTATTGGAATGTTATTTCTCTGAATTACATTTTTTATTTTGTACAGATGCCATACAAATTCATTCAATCATGTTGAATGTATCTATTCCGAAAAAATATTCATCTCTTGAAGTGCAATATAATTTCATCTTAACCTAACCTAACCGATTCCTTCGCCCTCTGGCGGATCAGGGTAATCTCGGATCAAATCACAAAGGATTTGGTCATCCACAAAGCGCATGCGCGTGCGTTCCAGGCCGTATATCGCTGGTTTCCCGAACTCTTTTTCAAAATTCATCTGAATTCATTTTTAAAAATGTTGAATGGAAACATAATTGTCCTTTCTCTGCGATATTCACCGAAGGACCTATTTCAAAGAAATTGGGAGTGATGCCCAAAATATTTTTGAGCCATGTATCAAAGTGAACCATACAATTGCTCGATTAATAGTCCCATATATTTGCATGAGGCGACGGAATGTCTTTCCTACTGAAATCTTTCAGATGCCTTTAGATAATTTTTTATTTATTTTACTACATCTTTTTACAGATAATAATCCCATCTCGGAGCTACCGCCTGGATTCTTCAGCGACATGGGGAACTTGATTGATTTTGTTGGACAAAACTGTTTCTTAGGCCCTACATTATCCACCAAGTCTCTCGAATTAAACGGCACACGCATTGATACAGTCTTATTACTCGAAAATTCGATCTCGACTCTGGAAGTGGATGCGCTCACAGGTATTATCTCTCCTCTACACCCACATACGACGACCGTGGGAATTCGAATTCCTATTGCTACCAGCTGATGGGCGCAGAACACGAACAACCATAAGTTCTTTTATCATTGTGTGGAAGAGAATTTTCGTTCTTTGCTTCAGGCTACAACAAGAAAACGATAATATATCTTGATACAACGACATCACGGAATTGATGGAGGAATCCTTTCGCCCATGTTGAAGGTTCTGTCTGGTTGATGGGTATGTCGGACTCGATGGTGAGATCCTCATTTCCCACTATTCTCTATGTGTTGTTCCGCTTCTCATTTTGTTTACATGTATCGCAGAAAACGGTGTGGTATGTGACTGTAGCATGGCCTGGATAGTACTGAATCCCAACTTCTTGTCAAGCGTGTTCGGTGCCTGCACCGATGGAACAAATTTCCAAGACCTGGATCCGATTTTTTTCGAAGACTTTTGCATGAGTAGAGATCATTTTATGTCAGGTGACTATTCCACTTGGATCGTTTCCAAGAATAAAATAACCTGAGCGCCTTGGGGTTCCGAGTGATGATGAATGGTCTTTACAATCGGACGTCGTTCGTTTGAAATTTAATTAGGAGAATCTTATTTCATTGTCCATTGAGGGGTCATGGGGGGCCATAGTCACCCCCGGTGGCATTAGATATACCCTCCCCATGATCGCTGGATATCTGCGGCGGACGTTCAAATAGAGGGGGACATGACGAGGATGGGCCAGGGATTTCTTATGAAGATTTCCACATGGCCAAATTCAGGTGCAAGATCGCCATTATAGAGCAAAAAATTTGGCAAGAGGGAGCCAATCGCGCCGATTGGCGTCCTCGCCTCGCGATTCTCTGCTCACGGTCGAAGCCATGACCGATTTCGCCCGTTCCGGTTCCAAGGGCCGGCGGCCTCGAATTCAAATTCGAGGACTCGAGACGGATTTCGGTCGAGATCCGCCAGTTCGTGGGTGGGAGCACTCTGATCTTGCCATTCCTCGACCGGAAGGTCCGTTTATTTTCTCGTGTTCTGCGAGTGAATGCAGAAGCTCCTGCGTCTCGCGCGGTTCGCGCGTCGTCTGCCGTCCCGAAGTCGAGTGGAGCGAACGAGCCGCACTTCCCATAGTGAGGTACGAGGGTGACGCCGTGAGGCACGAGGGTGATTGAACGCGAAGGGTGAAGGCTCGATACTCGACAAGGACCGACCACGGTCATCACGGTTCCGATACGCATCCCGATTATAAAGAAAGTATTGCCAACGGGCGTGACAGACCACAAGACGTAATTGGATCATTAGGAACCTGCTCTTCGAAACTACCACAACCTGGAAGGCCAGATCAACGAAAGATAAACACCCCACAGTCGACAGGCGACACATTCTGAGAGGTTCAATCAAGGGCAGCCTCTTCCATTCGCTCTTTTCTCTCTTCACGTCACCGTCTCTCTCATCAGAGACGGGAAGTCGGTGGAGCTGATCGCACGTCGCGCTGTCAGGTGCCTTTCGAACGTTCTTGATTGCTGAGGGGAAAATCGGGTTTTCCGGACCGATTCCAACTTTTACGAATTTTACGGTCCAACTCCAATATCGGTAAGTTTCCTTTCCTCTTCAGGTTCGAGGTGTCTTAAAATTCCATCTGTAGCAGCCGGGTCGCTTCTGAAGGTCTCGAGCAGTTCAGCCTCGAGTGTGCATTTTTCCCGTGTGAGAAAACGAGTAAAAAAAACCATGTTAGATGTGGAATGGGACCATAACGGACGATCACGTCATGCCATATCGGCCACTGACATGCCGTCGGGCAGCGCTGCATCGTCCCGGTATCTTGCATGTCATAGGAGAGCAATTTTCAGCGAAATTAACGAAGTGTGGATCGCTAAGGCCGCACATTCAGATATAATTTCATATGTAAAGTCGATATAACAAAAGATATCAATGCCCATATTAATGACATTGCAAGCGAATAGTAATGAGATATTAATTCCTGCGTCCGTCCTCTTGGAACCATTTTCGAGAGATTTCATCGCCTGGCAATGAGCGGAAAGACAGCAAGAGTCCCGATATTCCTTCCATCTTCAAGAAAGATTGAAAGCAAAAGAGACGACTTGAGTAATTGCGCATGAATTCCTGAAACCAGCTTAGCTTGTAAGCAATGCCGTTTCGATACGATCCTCGGGCTTTTAGCTATGAATCCAGATTTTCTGCCCAATCTATAACGTTTATTTTTTTTACAAATAATGAAAGGGCAAGAGGACAGCACGTGTTCGCAGGAGGCGGGGTGGTGTGGGGGAGAATGAAAAATTATAAGCGACCATCCAATGTCCTTCTAATTGCGCCCCCGTTAGTTCAAAATGTGTCGGATGGAAAATTAACTCTTCTTGTGAATTATGAAAATTTGGTGGGAAAATGCATTCTATTAAATATCACTCAGTTTGAAATTCGTAAGAATGTCAATTTTCTTTTTTTTGGGGGGGGAGGGGGAAGGCAGTGGTCCGTGAGATACAGGATTGATGCAAATTGGCATCATTATGTAATAAAAGGGTTAATTTCCTCAGCAGAAATCGAATACTCTCTTTTTCGGTCGGTCTTTGAGAGCCTACAACCCGTACTTTAACCTGTGAAGTGAATGAAAATAATTTATTGAAGACGGAAATTCGATGCAATACGGATTTGTGATTCCAAGGATAGATGAAATCCTTCCATTGAATCCGAAGGAGACCGATAAACCTTGATTTTCCTTTCGTTCCCTACTTCCCCGACTTTCTCTCAATGCCTCCGAGGTTTCCGGTTTTTTTGAGGGTCGTCTCGTGGGAGCCCTCTGCCTTTCCCTTTCGATTTTTCTCCATAGAAATCCAAGGCGTTTTATCCCGGAGCCTTTTTGCTTTGGCTTCTTGCGTCTTATTTTAGAGGTTATTAAAGAGGTTATAAAAAAAAGTGGGGTATAACAAAATTAAATAGAACATTTTGTCTCTCGCGTACGATACTAAAAACCTCTGAACATGTTGGCTCCCAGGAGAGGAAGAGAAAAAGGAAGAAGTTCACAATTAACCGTTTTTGGTTGTCCTGGGTGAAAACGAGAGGAAAACTAATTTTATTTTTACTGCATTGATTCCATGTGAGATCCCGCCCTGTACATTGATATTACCCTGTCAGGCTAGACGAGTGAAAATCCAGTTAATTATCAATATAAAAAATTGCACGAGTCCACTTTGATGGAGCAGTAAAGGAGATGCAAGGGGATGTTACACATGATTACTGCTCGCCTTTGAAAAAGAAAAACGATACGAAAGCGTCGAGGTCGGCACAATGACGGCACGACGACACAGTGAACAATTGGGAAGAGAAAATTGTGCTTGAGGTAGGAATTGCATATGCGCCAAGAAAAAGTACTCGAGACCGTCTTCGTCCTTCTATTCCCCCCCCCCCTACTTCGTGCTCCCGTTAGGTTTTTTTTTCTTCAGATTGAGAGGGGGAACCCAACGAAACTCGAATGCTCTGGGAATGTGCAATTTGACTCGAACGGTTTCGTCTCGGCTCTGGTCTCGGCTGCTCGTTGGACTCTGGTGATTGAACTCATCTCCCTCTAGTTTCCCTGTTGTATCGAAGATGCCGTGGTGCTAATTTCTCATGAGGCTTCGATCGTGGAAAGAAGTAGGAGCACGAAATCTGAGCGCTCTCAGATATCGGATATGAAATCATCGTGTTTCATCTGAAGAGCACCTCTGAGAAAATTGTTATATAGAACTACGTGTTCATGCACAATTTAGTGCAGGACTTCCCTCAGGAACATGTTAGTGGCAGGATACTCTTCGGATGTGGGGTTGACCATCAACGAGCCTTAGGCCATGGACAGGAATTTGGCCATGAGCAGGCACTACATCAAAAACTATGTGGACTTATGAACAATTCAAAGGACTCCAGATGCAGTGAAGTTTGGCTAATGAAATCGTGGGCTCGAAGGATTTCCGTAGTCTGTAGATGTAATATCACACGAGGTGATCCCTTGCAAGAACTTCTCTTAGACCTGAAAAGTCTCACTTCATCAAGAAGGGAATCCGCGAAGGAACGGGAGCAGGCAGAGAACAGCAAGCGCAGCGACGAGTCAGAGCAGCAACCAGCACACGGACCAAGAGAGAAACGAGAACCGGAAGAAGATCGCAATGCGGCAGGCACACTCCTGGTTGCTCGCTTGACGTCACCGTCTTATCCGAGCGTCGTGTCGAGCAGAGAAGGAACATCCCTTGTAGGGACCGCAAAAAATGTTCACAAGTGTCCGAATATCACCTAGCCATTCCTTCCTTGGAAATTTACTTTGATACGAACCTTATCAATGATATACCTGCCATACAGATTTCTCACTTCGAACAACCCTGCCTGCTGCTCTGTCGTCTGCTGATCACATACAAGGCCACCGCACTAGACATGCCGTCTGCAAAGGGAATCCATCCACAAATATTTAATGCCAAAACACGCAATTCTTTATTTTGTTTTATCGTGCTTAGGAGAACGTCATGTCATTTAATTCTTACTCCATTTGGTTTAGAAAGTTTTTTTTTTAACATCTTGAGTATAATGCATTCAAAGATTTAGAGAGCTGAACGGTTAGCAAGTGATATTTACTATTCTTTCTCCGTCCCTTCTCTTCCTACCAGCTGAGATGCCGAGCACTATTCTGGGATTAGTGGTGGGTTACCTCATGGTCATGCCGGAGTTCACGTGGAAGCTGCTGGTGGGCACGTACATGAAGGAAGAGATCGCGTCCTTGGATGACGTCTTGGACCCGATCCATCCCGGCCCTCACGCCTCTGTCGGCTGGGCGTCAGTCGCTCGGGACTTGGATCTCCGCTCCTCGCGTGAGAACGCTCGCTCGCTCGAGAGAAGCGAAATGCGAAATTTTACGGGGAAACTTGCGGTGGCTCAAGGATCAGCCAGGATAAATGTTTAGCCGGGATACGCTGATCTAGAGACCGAGTAATATTAACAAATTCTAGGTGATTCGTTAAACTTTCATCGTTCGTTCATTTCTTGCGCGTGGTCATATCGTGTTGCAGCTCTTTGCCTAGCTCACGTTCTCTCTTAACCGTGATTTAACCGTGATTTAACCGCGTCATCCTTCCTGAAACTGTCACGAGACGCGGGCGAATCGTGTTTCGTAGTTTCGTTCTTGATTTGCCCGAATAAATGAATGAAATATGTTACACATAGATACTTTGTTCAAAGTCATCTAAAAGTCAAAATCTACAATAAAAAATTGACATTTTCGGTTAAATTCATTGCAAAAAAAAACTTGTAAGTAATTAAAAAAAAATTGTTTTGGGGAAGAGGCGAATGAGTTGGATCATTCTTCCATCGAAATAATTTTTTTTTGTAAATGGACCTTTATCCTCAAGAAATTGTATGACCTTTCTGCGGATAATTCTCCGTGGCCTTGCAATAGTTCAACGACCAAATTTGTTCCATATGTTCCATAGAAAAATAATTATCTTCTTTCCTATTGATTTTTTTTTTAGTTAAGTTTTTGTAGGTTGGCTGAAATATTGAAATTTTTAAGCAAACACGTGTGGAAATGAAAACCATCGAGCGGAAGTTATGAGCGGTTGTAACGAGCTGTTGTTATGAGCGGTTGTAACGAGCGGTTGTTACGAGCGGTTGTTATGAGCGGTTGTTACGAGCGGTTGTTATGAGCGGTTTTGTAAATACTTCTCATGTTATTCTCAAAATTCTCTGATTTCTTTTGCACGCAGGGGGACAGAAAGAGGAATGCCATCCCCCGTATGGATGTTTCTCTACGGGTTACCCGTGGACATCCGCACGGAGACCGGAAGCTTTATTCCCGGAACCTCCGGATGTCATCCGACCGGTCTTCTGCCTTTACACCCGCCGGAATCCGACCGAATGCCACGTAAGGCGTGAAGTATTTTTCGATGAAATTCTCGGAATCCATTACCCATTCCTATACCAGACTGCATGACACTCGACTCTTCACGTCCAACCAAAACAGGAGGATCGCAGGAACGTTCGGAGACGTTCTTCGTAATTTAGACGAAACAACGTCCAAGGTATGAAGGTTCGGGAAGGGACATCGAGAGGCATTAACGCCTACGGGGATATCCTGATGTCCCAACGCGTTGCAGTGCCAGTCACATAGGATAGACCTACTTTTTAAAAAAAATATTTTTTGGCATTTGATTCTTTTTTTTTGTAGCAGATCCTAGTCTCCTGTCAAGTCCTACTAAGACGTAGTCCCTTAGCATTTACATTACTGCTTTGTTGATGAAGTCATCTAGCCTCCTCGTAAAGCTATTCACGGCGCGGAGCTGCCACTACGTCGTCACTTAACACATTCCCCGCATTCCCAGAGGCAAGGAACTCTCGTCGCAACTCTCGTCGCCTAAGGTTCCCGCAACTCCAGTTGATTTCCTCTGTCCTCACGCAGCCGTCAGTCCGCAAGGTTTCTCTCTCCGTTTGCTTTCTCTCGGCCAAATTCGTTCAGAGACCTATCGTTATTATGACCGACTTACACTCGCTTTTATTAACCTCATGAGTGACTTATTGCTCCACTCCACTGTTGTTGAATCTAAAGCGAAAGTCCAACAAACCATTTACACGATAGCAGCGTACCATCAAAAACTACTTAGATGCAGCAGCATATGGGACGGGAAAGAAGGATGGTGAATCGAATGAGGAAGAAATTGCAAGTACCCCATCCGCTACATGCAGAATTTCTCACGGATTGTCCACATTATACAGATCATTGTTTTTTTTTTCTGAAAAGAGTAAAACAAATTGATAAAAATCGTCCAAATAACTTCAGTGGACTCGTCTACGTCAAATACAGTTTGCATTCGATATTGCGAGCTATAAGGGACAGGTGATATAACGAATTCCTCATTTTACGAAGTCATTTTCTTCGTAAGGAAATTTTTTAGCTTGTCCCTTTGAATTCCTTATTTCGAGCGTCGACTGTATATGGGAAAAATAAGCAGTTATTAGAGCAGTAGCAATCGATGAGATTCTTGAGCGCAGTCTCATGTCTGTCACAACGTCCAAAGTGACGTTACAAATACTAACCGTCCGACCGAATATTGGTCTATGGTGAGGTTTAATTGATTCTATAGTTTTTCCCCAAGGGAGATGCCATAAGGTCTTGATGCAAAACTGGGTCCTTGAACGCGAAAAGTTGCACTCATCAATACTTAATGTACGTTTTAATACGGTGAGTAATGTCAGTTTTAAGACAGAAGTAAAGAGTAATTTTATTTCATTGTTCCTGAATAATAAAATATTCATTCTCAATACGCGACTTATTACACCCGTGGCACACACGTGCGCCACGGGTGTAATATGCATAGGGTGTAACGTACCTGTAAATGTCTGCTTTTTCTGCGGCAAAACATAATCATAGTACTAATTATAATACGTTTCAGGAAAAGGTCTATCCCTTTATGCTCCAAGGAGTTTACACGAATAAAATTCCTAGGTTCTTCATTTCCAACCTCAGGACGAGGAACCGCGACATCGAATTCGCGAACACCGTTGCCGTTGTACACCTCTTTTGAGGATTTCCTATTACAGTAAAGGATTCTTATATTGAGTTTGAGTTTGTTTATAGCCTGGGCTCCAGGAATCTGTCTCGAATATGGGGATAAGAAATGATGAAGTGTCTGCGTTTATTGATTTCCACAATGAGATTAGGCGAGACATATGGTGAGGTACTAAACATTCCTGTGAAGGACGATTCCAGGGAAAAAGGGAAGGGAATTTTGTGTACTGCGGGAAATGCGAGACCCACACTTCCATCTAGTGGCACGGAAGAGAACTTCAAAATTTCCCAAAACTTTTGAAGTGCAACGTTGGCACATTGGATCTTCGCGGTCATTTTTGAGTTATGCATCTCATGATGACAATGATACGTACGGTTCTCATCAAAGCCTCAAAGCATTTTCGGAAGTTTTCACCGATCTTCAGTCGGATTGCACTAGTGCGCGAAACATCCATGTCTGCCAAGCGCGGGCTAAGTGTGCAAGACTTTCCCGAGCCACACGTAGTCTAACCACTAAAGAGCCACGGAAAAACTCCCGCAAATACGCCGAGCTATGGCCACACATACACTGCTGACTGGGCTTGCAGCGAAGAACGAAAAAAACACAGGGAAAGCACAATCTTAAAGAAGGATTCTCCCTTGCCAAATTTCTTGTTTCACGTCCTGATCATGCTCGCAGTACTGTTTGGATTTTCCACAGCGTTTGAGGACGAACGAAACGCGGAGGCTGGAAGGATCCCCTTTTAAGCGGAGGCATCCCGTCATGTTGCTCACTCACGGATACTTGCAGCACGGACGAAAGCCGTGGCTGATGGTTCTGTCCAGTTCCGTCTCTTTGTTGATAGGAAAGTTTGATGCTGACATTCCTAAGATGTAGCTCGAAAATGCAGAGATTGACGGAGGAGCTGCTGAAGTCGAGAGATCAGAACGTGATAGTGCTGAGCTGGTTCGGGGGATCCGGACCCCCTCGTCTTCAAGCAGTGGCCAATATCCGGCTCGTCGGAGTCATGGCTGCACATTTCCTCGCCTTCCTTGCTGTAAGAATTCCCTTTCGGAACTTTATGCTCTCCCCCTCCCCTCCCTCCTCACGCCAAATACACAACAGAAAACGAGTACATAAAAACCTCCATCACCAATTGATCGAAATTGGTTGAAAAAGCTCAACGACCCGCGGCCGAGATTCGAGAGAGGAAAGGGGTGGGGTTTGAAGAACGGGAAAATCTTTGAAAAAATGGCTTTCACCCTACTTTATTTTGAATATCTTTCATCTGCCGTGGGAACAGATCATGTACAGTCGACGCTCGATATAACGAACTCGGAGGGACAGGCTAAACAAATTCGTTTTAAGGAAAATTCGTTATGGAGGTCCATTATATCGAGCGTCGACTGTATATTCGTTAACGAAATGCATTTGTCCAAGCACCTGAAGATCTTTCCATGATGGCCC
>CAJPEV010004862.1:0-18745 GCA_905338385.1 Darwinula stevensoni
GGGGGGGGGGGGGGGGGGGGGGGGGGGAGGGGGGGGTGACCCAGAGCTATTTTTGTAATATTCCAATATAGCGTTCATCGCACTTAGAGCACGAAGTGACACTCGGGCCGCGAGGGGCCGTGGAGGTGGACGGGAGCACGCGCATATGGGATGATATGCTTCCGATTTCGTCAGAATTTAGGCTTTTTTTTTCTCGTCGCGAAATCTCTTCCCTTTTCTACGAAGGTTGTAGGATGCAACTTACCGGGGTAGAAGTCGGTGGCATCAGAGGTTCACAGCTGTGAGAAACGAAGCAAGCGAAACAAGCACGGACGCGACGGAGAAACTCGCACGAGGCGCGGAGACGGAGCGGGCGAGGCCACGGCGGAGCTTGCACTGACGGGGGAGGTCGCAGGTCTTCGCACAGGGTTGTCGGAGGCAGGGTTGGTGGAGACACGGTTGCTGGAGGCAGGGTTGTTGGGTACAGGGTTGTCGGATGCGGTGTTCGCACGGCACGAGGTTGCAGTCGTTGTGACTACAGGGACGAATTATCGTGTCATTTGGAGAAACTGTGTCGAAATGGCCGACGAATCTGTCAGATGCTTCCCCTGACTTAGCCAAGCCATTTTTTTTTGTTGGCTTTCTGAGGATTTTGAAGCAGAAAGGCACGAGGACTCGAGGAGGGCGGGAGACCCTAAGAAGCTTGGCCGGCCATTCATGGAAGCTCACGAAATGCATAAAAGCACATTGGGAGAGATATTCGGACTCCCCGACGGCTTCTGCGGCGGCGTTTCATTAATTTTGCCTTGCAATTCCTTAATAGTATTATTATTATTATTTTATCTATTTATTTTATTTATATTTATTTATTTATTTTCTTTAAGGGATGAGGTTTTTCCCTGAGAAACAAAACGGAGGTTACATACGCTTAAAAAAAAATAAGTTTCACGGGGTGTCCCACTTATCGCGGACGATTTTAATCGCGCATGGAATTCTTCCTACTTGAGGAAACGAAACAAAATTTGCACAACATTTAGACAAATTTAGCACTTGTTGCGAAGTTTCAGCGAAATCAAATGCGCCAATTACCAGCTACGAACCTCAACGTGGGCCCCATCGCAGCGGTAATTCATTCCTTCAGTTCGAACTTCTTTCTTCTTTTTTTGTCACAGCAAATGCTTAACATTTGTCTAAATATTGAGAAAATTTTGTTTAGTTTCCTCAAGTAGGAAGAATTCCATACACGATTAAAATCGTCCGCGATAAGTGGGACACCCTGTGAATAAAAAAGGCTTGGAACTCCCTCGGTGGATGAGGCGAGTGCCCCACCAGGAAAGCGTCGGCGCGACACCACTACTGCAGTTCTTCCTCTCAGAACGTAACAGTAATTTTTCTGAAAATGAAAATTCTCAAACTTTAGCGGTACTTCCCTTCCCCCGTCCCACCTGAATCGGAGGTGTCGCATCACCGAATGGTGCGGGACGACTGCGAGGAACCGAGTGACCTCCCTTCACCGAAAGCGGCGAGTGACGTCACGAAACTGCACGGTGGAGGGCGGACGTCAAGTTCGAGATCTGCTGCTGTGGGTCTGTTATCGCGTTCGCGTTCTCTGGGCTCTGAGTTGAAAAGTTCGAGGGCGAGGCCGGGAACGAGAACAGTTTGATGTTCGGGAGCTGCGACTTCTCCGTGCCAGATTCCATCGCTCCCATTCCGAGCGTCGAGAATGGGAACATTAACTCATCCCGGATTTTCCTTTTCTGTGGCGGCTGCTACTCTTGACAGACTGGCGTACATGATCTCTGGGGAGAAGGAAGTGGGGAAACCTTTGCTACGACTTCCACCAACTTCTGTGCGATACCTTAACCTTACTTTGTTCGCAAGCTCTGGGGCATGGGTTTCAACAATCACCCTGACTCTGGGTGATTCATTAAGCTTTGACATGTTCCTTGTTCGCGTTGAACAGTTGGTCAAATTCATTTACCATGTGTGGTTCATGGAACTCAGTCTCGGAGGAGTTTCCATTTATGGAGAACGTGGAGAACTTCATTGTTTCCCAAATGAATATGTTGATGTCACCTCTGTCAATGAAGGTGACAGGGTGCAAAACAGATTGCTATTGCATTTGAGATGGGCTCTTGAATGTGACATGAAAAACGTGAATACAATAAAGACCATATACTTTATATTTCATATGACTTCATGCAGTTCGACATGACAGTTATTGGTTCATAAATAAATGATGGAATATCATTTGTAACACTGGATATCATAGTATTTGTTAACCATCCTGCACTGGTGCAGGGCAGCAATGTGAGGAATGTCACCCATCCCGAGAGAGATGCTCAGTTGATCAACCGCCTGCCCTTCTTGATGATCCCCTGCATTGCAGAAGTCACCTCCTCGAGGAAAGAGGTGGTGTTGTGCACCATGGTGCCCCCGAGCACCACACGCATGGTGGGGTTGTTATGATTGAACTGGTGAACGGCCAGGGCCTCCTCGTAGGTCGTACCTCCAACGACGAAAACTATCACATCTTGGGGCCTGGTGGAAGTATCAGAAAATTCTCAACTTCACTTAATGACCTACAAGCACTTTCACCCTATAGTACCCAAGAAATCATTGTTTACAGTCTGTTTCTGATCAAAATTCTCACTTTCCTCCTAGAATAGGAGGTAAGCTTGACGGTTAAGGCTGGGGTAATAAATTCCAGGCTTTCTCTATTATTCTGCCCATACCCCTTCTCAGTAGAATTACAAAAATAGATAGGGTTGTCAGAGGGTTGTATGCATTTTACACATTATCTTTGTGCAGTTCTTTGATAATAAGCTCACAGTGAACAGCATGCATCACACATAGAACCTAGCAACCCTGCTGATTCTCCCCTCACTGATGGCACCTGAATGACAAGTCCAGTTGAGCACCTTATTGCTACCCCTCAATAGAAGTGTCAGGGGGAATCTACATCCAAGAATTTTGCTCAGGAACAGACTATACTGTGCAAACAGTGTCATAGGGAAAGGGCTGAAGCCCTTAAACTTTAGTCTAAATGCATCTAGCACCCATCTGTTCCCCAGAAGTTCTTTCTGGAGAGGCTAGATAAATTCTATCCCCCCCTTCCATTCAATCTAGCTTCTTCTTTAGTGAGATTATAGCTACATCACTGCATGTCAATTGGCTTTCACCAAATGAGAGAGTTTACCTTCCACTGATGAGAGTGCCTGGGACCAAGTACGGAAAGGAGACATCCTTGAGCCTTCCACGAAGGACCTCTTCTATGATCTCCACCAACATGGGTTGATGTTGGCTGTAAATGTTCTCCACCTGTTCAATTGTCAAGAGGAGGAGTTTAAAAAATCATACTGAAGAGAGTCCATTGGGCTCAACAGTTGCAGGGCAGCAGAAAATGTAACCTCTTTCAGAGTCTTGAAGAATCGTTTGCTGATCTCTCCAGCACTCAAAGACTTTTCACTCTGCTGTTGAACTGGAGTTCTGTATTCCAACACTGCCCAGACTAACTAAAAACGAGACGAAAAAAAGTTTCAGGTTTTCAAATGTTACACAAACTTTGAAGGGCAGAAGGAGTGCAGCTATGATGTGCATCACATAAATTGCAGGCAAGGTGGTTCAAATAAAACTTGCCTTGACGAGGTTCTCTGGGACACCTTTGGCCTTTAGTGTGTTAATGAGTCCAACAATATCATTATTGGAATGCTTCTCATATCTTAATGCATACAGCATGACCAGGCGGGCTGCATCTAAAGCTCGGAGATTCCCCTTGTTTAGCAGTTCCCGAATCTTCTGCAAGAGTCATAAACGTCCACTTTCAGAGAGAATACATAAGAAAGAGCATTTCAAAAATCAACATGGAAGGGATCTTGCATTGAGAGATTGTGAATGAGTGTCGTAGCAAGCCAGCTCCTGCTCCGTCTCTGATACTGCCAACAGGTCATGTTCCTTCACGAGCCGCGACAGCTCACCGACCACCACCACATGCTTGGTCACCGTTCCAGTCATCTTTTTGAACTGGGGGTAGTTCTCAACGAACGCCTTCATGTCGGCTATGGTGTCCAGCTGCTGGTGGTTCTGGGCCTTCTTCTGATACTCCTCCATCAGGGCCTTGATAGTCATCCCAATCTCTCCAAAATTTGAATACAGGTTCTGGAAAGAGTAAGAGAGAGGTCAAGATAATCACAGGTATAAGTAGAGAAATTATGAGGGAATACAAATATTTTGTAGAGATATTACAAAGCAGAGAGAAAGACTCACAAAAGCTAGCTCAAATTAGAGAACTAACCTCCTGTATTTGGGGGAATTCAATGGCGTTTCTTGTTTCAAGAAAATGCAAAAAATGAAAGCAAAAATAATTCAAATTTGGAGTCCATGCAAAATCAGGACCTTAGTAAAGTCAGATTTCAAAGTGAATCTCTGGTTTATCGAAGAAAACAATTTTTATTATTATAACAAGTTCATTCATCATATAAATTTATGTATGGATTTTCTATGTCCACAAAATGAAATGAAAAATTGAAAGGGACAGACAATACCGCTCTAGGATTCCACTCACAGTAGCATAGAATTCATCATGCTCAGCTGAAAGGACAACTTCTTGGAGTTCTTTGCTGATGCCAGGAACATCTGCCAAGCTCACCCTGTTGTTCCTGATTGTCAGAAGTTCATGGACCATGGCCTGGTATGTCCACTACAAAGAAGCATCAGACCAACTTCAGACTCATCATGAGAAAACTTTGGAGTTGCTGTGGGCATAGTCTTTCTTAATACCTGATTAAGAAGGGGTGTGATGGGGTCCAGTCTACGATCAAGAATGAGGAGTAGCGGAGCCACTTCACTCCGACGAAAATCAAACAGCCAGGTTTCCTTTGTGATGATATGCTACACCAGAAGAAAAAAGCATCAATGCTAGTAGAGGAATGAGAAACCTTACAGCAGATGATGCATCACCTTGTGGCATCAAATGACACTCACACGGACATGCTCTGCCAATTTTCGGGCCATTTCGGAACTGCCCTGATAGCGGATCACAGGATTCTTCTTCAGAGACAGCAGAAGAGCTGTGAGTCCTTGAGCAGAGCGAATTAGATGCTGCTGCATCCAGTGGAGGCCTAAAATGTGAAACAGGACTTTCAAAACCAAATGAAGTAACACCATTCTTGCTATAGGTAAAGGCACCATTTCATGGACAGGTTAAGGAAATTTTCCTCTTGAAAATTGCATTATGGTCGCTGGGGTAACTGAGAAACTGCTTGATTGGTTTCAATGGGAGGTCACTTATCATAGTTTGATGCCCATACCCAAAAATAATATATTAAAAATATACTTTCCCAACAATAGCTGTTTAAATGGACATGTGCTGATTTTCACATGGTTCCCATTTGTGGACATCCATGGAACTAGTTTGTGGACACCAGTTTTTGTCAACAATTATGAATTTGCATAGAATGGAAAAATATGGGCATGAGATATGTACAGCAGTTTTATTCATCTTCTTTGATGTCCTGTTAATAAATATATTTGAAAAAATTAAGGAATTCAGGGGTCTAAAAGGCTAGGTCTAAAACTAAGTGAAAATGTCCAAGTTCAGTCATGCTGATGGGTATGCATAATTTATATGGTGGCTGACAGGCATGTGCAAAATATGGAGCATTTGAGGAAATAAATTTTCAGTGTGAATTTTGTGAAATGGTGAAAAAATGCAAAACTGTCCACAAACTGGTGCCTCTACCCAATATAGACCTAATGCATCCTTTGGTCATGCTCTTTTAACAAAGGAAATCCAAGGAGCAGTGAAAGATACCAGGAATTTCTGGGACAAACCTTGGGAACAATTCTGTATGTTGAGGGAGAAGAGATGATGACTGACGGAAATGTAGTCCCCATAGTACTCCTGGACTTCTCTGACCACTTCTTGTTCATCAGCAAAAGCGAGCGTCTTTATGTCTTCCTTGCTGACGATGTTGCTGAATGCTATACGAGGATTGAAACATAACTCGAGGTCAACCATGAGATGGAGTTGAAAGCAGGTTGGACCAAATGAGGGCCTCAATGCTGTGCATCTTACAAATGTAATAAAACCCATATTTTGGGTTCCTCAACTCCTGGCATAGAAGCTCGACGTTTTCCTTCGTGGGTCGGATGAACGTGATGCATTTGAGATGCCTCATCGCCTCCCTTCTGGCCGGTCCATCCAGGCGCTCAAAGAGGAAAACTTCGCGCTGCAGGATCTCAGACTGGGCAAACACCGTGCTCACGATGCTAGTCTAAACAATGGGACAAGTAATGTGAGCTGTGAGGGTTAGATGGGAACCGTAAAGCACCAGCCCAGGCCTAATTAAAAGCGACTGACCGTTTCCTTGTCCATGAGAAGAACCTTCATTCCCGGCCCACTCTCATCGATCATCTTCCCGATGTAGTTCTTCACGGCTGCGATCACGTTCATCTTGACGAATCGAAGCCTACGTACCGCGATTATTCGACACCGGCCAGGGCCGCATCACAACAACAGCTGCATCTCAGACACTTGTCTCCCGGCAGGACACATACAATGTTTCAAGTGGGAATGGACAGCGCCATACTGGCCGTCATGGTTTCTCCCTCTTGACTTGGCCATGTTCTCATCTGCGACTCTTTTGGCCCAGGGCATTGGGATCGTATAATTTATACGGAAGCTTTGAGCGGCTGGCTGCCGCTCGATCTCTTTGGGACGCTTTGAAGTGGGTGTGTCCAACTCGCAGTGGGCGGGGGAAGGGTGGAGAGCAAGCAGGAAAAGTGACGGGAATCATTCAGTCTGACGCGATCGTGCGGAACCCTCACCTAGGCTAGTCTTGCGTTGACACAGGGCTAACACATAAGTCTCGGATTGCTATGCCTACGGGGTATTTTATGTAATGTCTACTCCCGTGGTACTCCTGTTCTATCGCACATTTCCGTGCGTCCAGCCAATGTTCGCTGTAAAATTTGGCCAGGTCTAATCGATGGGTAAGTTGAAGGTGCTCCCTAATTTTCTTTCACTTTAACCATGTAAACAAGAGGCTGTAAGGAGGAATATGAAGAGTGGAGTAGCTATGCACTCCAAAAATATTATCACTGTCTTTTTTATATTCTAAATTACCTGATATTCTTCCTAACTTTTTATCTCTTGCCTAGTGTAAGTATTATTCTATTCATGGTGCTTATGTAAATAATGTCAATTCTATCAAGTTCTTGCATTCTACTAATTACTTCACCACAGACTCCGCATCCATCGGTTTGAGACAAGGGATTCTTGCATGCAAATGGTCACACACTTATCTAGGTATCCAACAGGCTTATAATTTCCAAAATTATGAGATTGTTAGGCAAAGTATGACTTCAGACTGTTGTGGTCAAGGTAGTTCTTGTAGATTGTACCCCTAGTGTTAGCACTTTCTTACCTTTATATCATAAACAAACTTGTTAAAATGTCAAAGTTGATGAATATAAATTTGCATATCGCTGAAAAGTAGCCACTGCCAATAATTATCAAAGGAATATAATGAAAGGTTGATAGACTGCCTTCTCCTAGTCCTAGGCTATATTTGTATTCATACTGAGTGTTAGATAGAAATCCTTTTCCTTTGACAGGTTATTATAAGTTATATATGCTGTTGGTCATTTGCTAGAACGATGACACAAGAGCGATTGTCCAATCCTGGTGGGAGAGTTGATACACTCAGACTACAGGTGGGCTCTCACTGATTTTTTATATTTTAGGCTACCCAGGGGTAGCCTTAGGATCCACTAGAGACAAATATTTCCCTCATTTTGTGAACTTCAGCATTTACGAGGATGCTTGTGCATCTTTTCTATATGTATAGAGACATCGTCTCCTCCACTTTCGTTCTAGGAGAATGATGAGCATTGGATATCAGGAGAGGAGCTGTCCACAGATGGAAGCAGCGATGATGAAGAGCAAGACACGTGTGACTTTCTGGGTAAAGCTCGTTCACGGGCAAAGAAGAAGCAGGAGAAGATGAAAAAGATGTCTCAACATTCCCTGAGGCTTTTGTCAGAAGAGGAGAAAAAGATGATTTTCCGTGTTCCTAGCCTGGGAGAGGATAGTGGCTATGAAGGGCAGACCGATAAAGAAGAGGGCAACTCTTCAAAACAAGCTCAGGCTGCAGCCTTGGCCGAATCTGAGTCTCAGACTACAGAAGAACTGGATGTACCTTGGAGGCCAAAGCGGGGAAGTATCAAGCTGCCCAGCTTGGAGAAACTGAAAGAGAAACAACTGGAAACTTTTGAACACCAAGAAGAGCCAATTCCAGAGAGGACCTAAATGTGAAAGGTTCTTCCAGAAACAAAACTTCCTCTTATCTGTTTCTCAATCCTTAATATGAATTTAAATATGATGGGAGTATGGTCTTGGGCTCAATGTAATCACTCTTTGTGCAGGGAAAAATGCCATGTAAGCTTATGGTAAGATTGTTCATCTTCAAAAGCTCAAAGAAGCTTGCGATTCTCCTGCAAATGTTTTGAAGTATTGTATTCAATGGTTTTTTATTGAATGCATTTGCATAGCCCACAGGGGCAATGAGTGGGTGGTGGAAAGGAAGGGGGTGCATTCAGTAAAAAATCACTATACAATCTGTCTTGTGATTGTATGCATATAAGACCAATTAAAATTTTTATTTTTAATCTTGAATTTATGATCTCAGCTTTGTTCCATATCATCCTTATGAATTTTTTCATGAGGAAAGTAAAGATGCATCTTTGTTCTAGTGAGTCCAATTTTCAAACTCCATCATTACTCAGCAAATCGTAATTTTCTCTAGGGAAGCCATCCTATAGAATTGTATACATTTGGTAGTCCTACCATATGCTAATTCTAGGGATCATACATTTAGAGTTTTTTCCCCATTTGTGTACTATTGATCCAATGGGCTCCCATGTGCTTTTCACATATTTGAAGTTGGGAGTTTCTTGGCATTTTAGTGAAGTTTAGCCTTATCCCCAATTTTCTAATATCTTCCAATCTTATACTCAGATAGAGTGCCGTATATTCATCATCTGACTCTGATTCATGAAGATATTCAGAGAACTTTTGGGCAAATCATAAATTTATCCAGAATTAACTGCTATGGCCAATTGAAAAGTTTCACTTGTTGTACCATTTTGGTATGCAATTAGGATTTGTTTTGCATTTGAAGCTGATCAGATTCAATTCTGAGTCATTTGTTTATGATTTCATAATCATTTCAAATTGCATTGCCAGAATTGTGATCAGTGCCTCGGTACCCATGAAACTTGGGTGAGCTTAATTGAATACAGTGAAATGAAACTATCAGCTGAGAATTGAAGAATGGCTACAACATAACTATTTCTTCAGTTTCATGACAAATTTTTTTCATTAATGTTTAAGACTCAGAACTCTATATTTTCTGAGATTCCAAATTTCTCATAATGCCAGAATTAGTTTAAAGCCTTGTGATTCACCCATCCTTTGTCCCAAGGGTATTCCAAACTGATAGTTACCATATCTATTCAATGAGAGGAACTGGAAGATTCAAGTTCAGGTTGTCTGTCAGTTGCTTCCATATTTTTTAGCTTCTTCATATTAGCCAATTTTATTTACTATTTTCATTGGAATTCAGCTGTGACTACTTACAGACTTATTTAAGTAGTCCCCTTTTGGCTTGAGGTTATTTGTTTCCACTGCTGAAGCTATGTACTAGACTATTAGGTATTTAAAAAAAATCCTTTCCTTGTGTAAAATGCTCAAATAACCTAATTACCTGTAGACTTCTTTACTACCTGATTTGAGAAGTTACTTTTGAAGGTATTGTGCAAATACAGAAGATAAATTACTTTCTTAATCATCCTTCATAGATTTGCAATTATCAAGTGAGCCTTCAGTTCCCAAGAAGGGTGGAATGTTATACCCTTGTCTGCATTGGAATGATAGGACCTATATCCTCAGTCATTTCACTGGGAGCCTTAAAACTAGAGACCTACTCCAGAGGAGTATGGAGTGACATCATCAGCTACCTTGAGGCTTCTAGTCTTTTGTGAAAGCTCCTACATGAGGTGAACTTTATGAATGCAGAATACTGTTTATTTAGTAGAGCCCTGCATTTGCATTGCATTGCTCATGGATCTTTGTATGAGCCTTTTGTGAATAAGGAAGCATCCAACATGAAAACTCAGAAGGTACTGGATCTCTTAATGTCACTCCAAATTTCCATGGAACAGCCTTCACTTACTTTAATGTTGGATTCATGAATGTGTCAAAGATATGCATATCTGGCCAATTTGTTGGGTTGTTGATTATCTGATCAAGGTGACACTCCCTGTATACCAGATAGGCTCTTCTTTAATTATGCTCCTCCTCCTTGAGCATAGGACTTTATATTAGGTGGGTTTTGAACATATTGTTTATTGTTTGATTCCTCTTGTAAGGAGTACATTCAGTATTATGAGGCTATTAGGGGGAATTTTTGGAATCTCTGTTGATGTGATCAAATTTTAACATAGGGAAAGTGAGCCAATGTGACTGCCACTTTCTTAAAAAAGTTTGTGATTTTTGAGTGCCATTATCCTGTGCTGTGAGGTGCATGCTAAGGGAGCAAGAGACATGCCTTGAAAGACAGAAAAGTAATACATTGAAAATGTTTGTTGTAGACGACCCAAGAGAAGGCAGGTGAGAGAGGTGCCAATGACAGCAGTACAAAAATCAATACATGTAGCAAAGTTAAGATCCCCCTAATTGATGGCAGCAGTGCCAACTTCAAGAAGCTACAGTGGTGGATTTTATGCCCACCCTTAAACTCTCTCTTGACATTGGCTATTGAATGTGTTAAATTGTGCTTGTTGAAAGCCCTTCCCCTCTTTTTGGAATGTATATCTTGCAAAGGAGAGAACACTATTCAAGTCAAATTTGGTTTCAAAGGAAAGCTTACCATTCATTTTAATTAAGTTTAACTTTGTAAGAACTTACAAATTTGTGTTACTGGGATTGCTTGCATGAGATCAGTTTTTCAAGTTCATCTCTTCCTAAAAATCACTGTGCCTTCCTATTAACCTTGACTGAGGGGATCTCCTATGCAGAATCAACTCTGGTCAGCTTTTTTCTTGAACTTGCTTCAAAGAAGTTTAAGCTTCTTGACGAAGGTAACGTGAGGGAGAAATCACAAGACTCTCTGCTTCTATTTGACTTCAAAATTCAGTCAGACATCTTCTACTTAATGGGGATTTCGCACTACTGAAGAGCAGAATTGATCACTTCAAGAGCCAAGTGTCCTTGAGCTTCTCCACAAATATCCTCTCATTCGCAGTCAACATCAAAATGTTGGTGCGGGCTTAAAAAGAATTCTCATAGACGAGGGCAATATTCCAGTCTCGATGCCTCCCTTCAACTCTTAGATGCAACTCACTCTTAACAAAATTGGACTTTGAAATATATATTCCTTCACACTTGCTTTGGCATAAGTTGCTATTAGATTTGCTCATCCTGCTTGCCTCCTCTGACTCCTGCCTGTCTTTTGTGTCATTGACTGTAGATTTTCTTAACTGGAGTTGTAAAAGGGGAAGCTTGAATTTATTATAGATTGTTTGTGCGTTCAGGTTGTCCAATTGAATCACGGCAATATCATTTGTTTGATTACTTCCAAAATTGCCCACGTGTAATCAAAAGAACTTTAGCAATTTGATCATGGTTGTGTAATTGGGATTTTAATGTCGCCTGGCTCCAAGATGTTGATATTTATCTTGTCGATAAAAGTGGTATAAGGGAGTATATTATATGAAAACGATTATGAAATAATAAAATGATATCACCAGATTACGTGTTCTGATTTGAGAAGTCAATGGGACGTGGGATGGAATCCTGAACTGGCATCAGATGATCCATCTTATTAAGGGATCCGATCATGAAAACAGGGATGTGTGCCTGAAGCCGGATTTCAGGCCTTAATGACCTTTACAATGACCTTTGTCTCCAGGATCTCTCCTCTGCTTCGATCATCATCAACGCATTTGAATCGTTCCTCCCGCGTGACTCTCACCATTGGAACCGCCACAATGCATCATTAAAGCGGAAAACCACAATCGATGCCCATAGAAAATCTCATCAGTGCGTGAGCGAGGTGGGTCTCCCCGGGGATTTTCCGCCTCGGATAATCCAATATCTTCCGGCAAGCGGCTGCAGATCCTGTACGGAACAGCTCAGCACATCTTCAAGGTTTTTCCATGCGAAGTGCCTTATCATCGAGCTGATAAGCCGTATTTGGGGTCCCTTTCTTCTTCAAGGGGATTTCGAGGCCACAGGCTGCGGACTCATCGACTCCGAGCGAAATAAAAAAAAAATACGCACACCTGGCAAATCAGTGTATGCCGAGATGGGTCAATTAAATGAATATTATTAATATGAAATTAACCGGATTAAATTGGTCCATCTGGACGAAATGACTTTACTCAGGCGGGCTTGTCATGCGTTTCTCAACTTTTTGAACGTCTTATAATCGAAAGAAACTATCGAAATTTCATCTTAATACCAGTATGATTAATATGATTAATACCAACTAATTCATCTTATTACTCTTTATTGCTTCCTCCAAAACAAAAAAGTGAAAGCTTAAAAACTACAATTTTTAATGTAAGTGAAAAGGTTCTATGAGGAATAAACCAACTTTCCTTTTTTCGGACAGTTTTTGCAGAACATTTTCCCTTTAAGCTGTTTAATTGCATGTCCAGATCATAACTCCGTAATCGGTACCTTTTTTTTTAACTATGAGACTTGAAAGTCGTGTCTCTTCGGATGTAACTTTTATATATATATATATATAAATAAATAATTTATTTATATATATAATACGTACCTGTCACGCTTATACCCAGAGAACTGTACGTGACAGAGAGGTGTCAATCGACTCTACGAGAAGTGGTGGTTTGCCGAAAAGTGATAAATCAGCAAAAAGTTATTTTAAAATTTCCAATTATGTCCTAAATGTCTCGAAATGCCTGTAAATGCCTAAAAATGATCTAAAACGTGCAGAATGTCTTAGAATTCAGTATAACACGACGAGGTAAAACGCAATAGGTGTACCGAAACTTCGTGGAAAATATTCAAATGAAGAATAAGCGTAGAATCCAGACCCTTTGCACGTGTATACCCCTCTGATCATTCTATTTCATGTCTTGAGCTTGATTCCCGATCGAAAGGTGCTAGCTATCTAGATTGCCCGCAATATACGTGGGCCCTCCTGCTAGTATAAAATAATGACAAGGACAAGCAGAGCAATCGTCGAACGCAGAGGATTCCCTGCGGCAAACTGCGTGAATTGCGATGCAGTGAGCAGGACGAGGAAATCGCGATGTGATTTGATGGTCTGTTTATTCTGCCCAGGAAAATCGTGCGGGTTGGGGCGAATGACGCGAGAGGGTCTAAAATAGGCAGATCGATGAAGGCAAGGCGACCGTTTCTCCCGCAATTAGGCGAGATAATGAAGCGCACCTCGCAGCACGGAACCTCCCCTTCGATGATCGAGAATCGAATGACGTCTGCAGCGACGTCACACCGAGGCGAGGAGGATTCGGGGGGGCTTTTTCTTACCCAGCGTGAATCGAAGAAAGCGGAGCCGAGGAGGACTCTATGGACATTGGACAGGGATGCTTCAGCTGCTTGACGTCAAACGCTGGAAATTTTCCTATTCTAATCGTTTGCTTCCTGGAATCGAGAATCGTGAGAATGTCACGACACCACGCTGTCTGTCGTTGAAAACAGACCTCGCTCGAGTAATGTGCTGCCGGTCGTTCGACTCTTAATGCCGGATTTTCCTTGCTTCTGACGGGCGGAAGAGTTCGTCAGAATTCCGGTCGTTCGTCGCGATCATTCGCTCCGGAGTTGGCAACCCTGGGAGGCCCCGCAGCACCCAAGCGTTCGTGGCTCGTTCGTCCGATGCGTCGAAAAAGTCTCATCGATTTGGTTGCGACCTTGAAAGAAACCCGCGTTAAAACCGGGACGAGATCGCCTCCGAGATCGCCCCCTTCCCTAGGATATCCCATTTTTGAGGGCCTAATCGGTCGAAGGGAATTCCTGCAGACGGTAAGGGGGGGGGGGGGGGGGGGGGGAGGGGGGGNCGGTATTATCGCTAAGGTATGAATACCGTGAAATACAATCCATGTTCATACCGTCACTACAATATGGAAATCGTAGGACACCGCCTCTTCGTACCGTTGCCACGGCGCTATACCAAGGGCGATTTCTGAAAATGAAATACTTTGTCAACTATATTTCCCATTTCCATCCACGGTGATGCCCACCGCCCGGGGAAAGCCGAAGCCTTCCTGGAAGTCCCCAGAGTGTATTTAATTCGGACTCAAAGACCAAAATCCAACATTTGTGGGCAGGGCCGTTTCTAGGCATATTGGCGCTCAGGGCAAGGAGTTCCGATGGCTCCCCCCACCCACAAAAACCAACAACTGCGACGCGAAGCACCACCGCAGCTCTGGCGATTAGGGCCTTTCCCCCGGAAATGATGGAAATCATTTTGTTACATTTGTAAACATAGTGGATTCCGCTTTATTGGGACACGTTGGTTCCAGTTCTATTCGGCCCAATTAAGCGGCTGCCTTAATAAAGCGAACTTACCTTTTAGTATAGTTAACTCGGACACGAATGTCCTTTACTTGTGCAAAACGAAAAATTACGATTCATTTGCCCATAGTTGCTCGTTTCATACCTGAAAAAGCATTTCTGATGCACCAATGTCAATGTCACCATGTCCTTTATTATCCAAACCCTGCTCTATAAAGTAGCGGTGAAGGCTGTTCACCGAGCGCCTGGCTTCGTACGTGAGTCCCCTTAGGTAAAGTCCCAGGTTCCTCGTCTACGACATCCCCCTCCCCTCCCCCCTTGCCATGAGGCGAGGCCTCATGGCAACGATGTCCGAGACTGTGTCGTCCTCAGAATCCTCGTGTTCGGCGAAGCATGATGCGTTTTCGTCGATGTTGACGAAGGCTTCTCCGTTAGTGACATCAAGAATAGTCAGACACTCCTCATAGGTTGACGCTGGCACCTCTGGTCCAGAATGAAAGCCATATCCACGGAAGCTGTTTGCGATGGTCTCTGCCTTAACAGTCGGCCAGCTCTTAACCACAAAAGACACGGCGAAGAGGAGCGAGGGAGTGGGCGGACAAAAAAAAATGGGATCGACGGCTTAAATTCACCCCGACCTTGCCCCAATAAAGCGGATTTTCGTACCGAAAATACGGCAAAATTTATATGCACTTGCATAGAAATGGTTGCGTTCCTGACAAAATGTCCTGATAAACCGGCTGCCCTATTAACTGATGGCCCAATAAAGTATTATCCACTGTAATCAAAGGCAAGTCAAGGCATTTACCTCCACGCTACCCATATAAAAAATACTCGTTTTTATTATTGTGTTTCTTAGGAAAATTGTCGATGGTGCCACACCTGCGGTTGCCGAAGCATCCCTACAGCCGTAGATGCAAGCGACGTCCGAGTAAATAATTCACTTTGGGTTCACCTTAAGTGATAAAATTCCCCAGGGCAAGTTAAAAATTCAAAAACTTAAACCTCCATACTAAAGCGAAAGACAGGATTATAGAGGGGGATTAACCGTTGTACGTTTTATGAAGGGATTATAAGAACAGTCCACTTTCATAGCATGCACCTCACGAGATCGAGCCGAAGACTGAAACAGAAGAGAAAAAATATTCTCAGTCTTTCTTCCCTCTCCTTTCCCACTTCCTGTCTCCCATTCGAACTTTTTTTTCCCCTTCTTCTTTCATATAGTCAGTCCCAGCATTTCCAGAAATTGATCGTGATAAGAGATTGAAAGCCCATGCGGATCACGCGGCCTCTTCCTTTCCCCGTCCGGACTGTATTGTACTCGTCCCAATCCAATGGGGCATTTCCCATCATTTTGCGCAAATATCGCGATGATCGAAGAAACTATCGATTCTTCCAAACATCAGTAGTGGAATCGATGAATCGACTTATCGTGACAGTCTTACTTGATACCCAATGCCTAGTCGCAACGTGGCATCATGCCGCATATACTAGGGGAAGGTTGGGAGGGGGCGGAAGGGCTTCTGCCCTATTATGAAAGTGTTATCAGACTCACCAGTACGCTGGTAGGAGGCTGCACGGCATAAAATAAAATATCATTAATAATTTTAATTTTTATATCATCCTGATTAATGCTAGTTTGCACAAAGTGGACGCCAATCACATAAAAAAATGCCTGTTTTATTATGGTGTTTCTTTCCACGGCGCCCCCCCCCCCCCCCCCCCGCAACTGCGGGGGCTGCTTGGGCGGTTGCTACGCCACTGGGCAGGGGTCAAGGAGTACAACTGCCACGTTTCGTCCACCCAGCTCCTATTTTGCAAGCCAAGTTAGATGAGGTAGTGGTTGCCAGATGGCTTCGTATAGACTTGAGCGAATGCGAGGCCTTAGGACCAGGGAACGCCCTGGAGCTTGTTTCTCACAACTTACAAGTGGTACAAGTTACAAGTATTAGTCTTGTAACAAGTTTGTTATTCGAATAATTAGGGATCTCTCTACTTGTAATTTATTACTATAGGAGGGCGAAACGCGAGGGTTTTTTTTTCTCAGATGGGAAGTCTTCATAATTAAGTATGGACAGTTCATATTTCAGATGCAATGTCCAAACTTGCAAACTTGTCTTAAGATTTTTTTTAGTTAATAAAACTTAATAGCAGCCAAAACCACTGTTTTCTTCGAGCCAGAGTAGTTATGCCACACTCTTATAGCATCAATTGATACTTTGGCTAGAGGTGGCTGCAGGTATTTGCAGCAGAACCACAAATGCAAGTATATTCATATATACTATATAAGTATATTCATATGTTTGTCCATATTTCCATACGTCCATAGACCATATGGCCATATTTTGCTTATTTCAAAGGTGGCCTAAACAGGCCGCAAGTGTCAGTAAAGCCACGTTTTCGAGCGATTTCGGTAATAACCGATGTGTGCGGAGTGCATCCTGCAGAATTAAAGGCTGCGTCTCCAAAAAAAAAAGGATTAGACGCATGAAATGTACCAGGAGAGAGAGTTCGAGTTCCCTCCACCTCCTTCATCCACGCAAATGCCCGGACGGAGCCGATCCTCGCCGCCACTGCAGGGGCCAGGCGTTCTAGGGCAATGCCAGCCGCTCCGCCTTCCACTTCTGCCTTCCACTTCTGCCTTCCACTTCTGCCTTCCACCTACCTGGTATGCAGAGCGAGCAGGTGCCTTCGTGGCGAATGCCGTGGACTCGACGCTCATCCGCAGCCACGCGGTCGTGGATGTGGCTCAAAATGTCCGTGATTGCGTCGTCGGCAACCGCTCGATCGACTGCACGGTGGCGTGTGGGCCCGACACGCTCTTCCATCGCGGTTATTTTTTCGCTTAATGAAACCGTTTTCTTCTCCCGAACGAGGAAAATGTGCCACGTTCTACTCGGGGATTCGGGAATTTTGACTCCGCAATGATAAAACGAGAGCGTTTCCCGGGGCCGCCCAGAGGGAGGGCAAAGGGGGCAAAGAGGGCAAAGAGGGCAAAGGGGGCAAAGAGGGCAAAGGGGGCAGAGAGGGCCAAAGGGAGCAATCTGTCCCGGGCCCCTGGAAACCTCTGGCGCTTCCCAAAACGTTTTCGAGGAACAAAACTTCCAAGTAAACACGAACTTGCAGACTCGTGAACTCGCGTGTCCTCGAAATGCAAGGAAATTGGAATCGGGGCGATTCCGCCCTTCGCCATCGACCCTCCCACCCTCTATGTATCTTGCCTCCCACCTCGGCTTGCATCATTCGTGCAGGACAAGCGGCCTCAATCCAAAGACTGCCACGAAAGCCGATCCGACTAATAGACTCACGCTCTTGCCTTCGAGGCCTCTGCCTTCGAGGCCTCTGCCTTCGAGGCCTCTGCCGTCGAGGCTCTTGCCTTCGAGGCTCTTGCCGTGGTCGAGTCGTCCTTCGATGCAAGTTCACTGGTTCATCTCATCATACATCTGATGCATCCGGTACATCTGATGCATTCATTTCATGCAACCGGCACATCTGATGCACCCATCTCATGCAACCGGCACATCTGATGCATTTGATGCACCCAATACATCTGATACATCAGATGCATTCCCTTAAAGACACCGGGGATCGTTCGCTGCCTCCTCCCGCGACACGGATCGATCGCGAGATTCTACCGCGGGGTCGACGGCGTGAGCGCAGGGTCGTCGACCCGATTCGGGAATTTCCGTCGCGGCGGGTGCAGTGCGAGGCCTTCCCTTCCGTCCTTTGAGGCCTTCGAGGCCCGGCCGAGGGTCGACACCTACGACCGGGCCGCGGTCGGCGGCTTCGTCTGGTTGGATGATGAGTTCGGAAGAAATTACAGTTTGAAGTCCTGAGGCGTATGGTCGAAATTTTGCGCTGTTTCATGCTGTAAAAAATTTACTTAAATAAATAAATAAAATATACAGTATATATAAATAAAAACTAAAGATGGGGAGTTCTAAACCGCCCAAGGAAAAACGAATAAAAGGTTTCGCCAGCGAGTCGTACGTATCTGATATTTATATAAACATAATTTACATTAATATAAATTTGGGGGCTTTTAATCTTCATTCGCTTCGCCCTCGCAGGGCAGAGAGTGTCAGGTTCGCTGTAAGGGGCAGGGGGGGAGGAAGGTTAGGGGCAGGGGGGGAGGGTCGATGGCGAAGGGCGGAATCGCCCCGATTCCAATTTCCTTGCATTTCGAGGACACGCGAGTTC